>JAVKPL010010516.1:0-44961 GCA_032173675.1 Gastrolobium villosum | reverse complement strand
CGGAAACGACACATTAGCTACCAAAGATAGTAATTCAAAAAGCAAATCCGTGAGACGTTTCAAAATTCTTATCACTTCTGTTTGGACGAATAAAAAATGTTTCAAGTGATTTAGAAAGATCACATTGAGGGCTTCGCGTGCATATAAAATAATAGTAATTCGGAGTTCGTTTGCACCTTGAAACATAATCCGTAAGGTGCACTGTAAAAATTCAGCACTTAAGACGTTCAAAAATTCCTTTCGCAAAACGTTTTCCAAAACAGCCGCTGTTCATCAAAGGTAAAGCAAAATAGAAGATGATAAAGTCTACAGTCATCCAAGGGTACCAAAATATTAAGCATTACAGTCATCCAATCAATCAAACAGTAACAGTGAAAGTCCATGCATCAGCAAGCAACAGCAAACATCACGCCTTCAAATGCTTTTACGTCCTCCTGCCATTTATGAAAATAGCAGCCCCAAAGGGGTGAGAATAATCCCAGTAGTGTGGCAACAAAACCAATAATATAACAGTATTAACTAGGCACAAAATCATAAACAGTCACTTCGACATATCCTTGTTCCTTTTCCTTTTTCCTTTTCATCATAAATATATATTGCGTATATAACGCCTTTCCTTTGCGCTTTTAGCACCGTCGTGCGCGCACTTCACAGTGGACATCCCATACATGGCACCTGAGCTCGGTGGATTCCAACTATGGGCCTATGCGGACTGATGCCAAGGGTCCTATACCCTGGTACCTTAGGGATGCCTATATGATGCTTGCTCAAACACATGGTCCTGTACATAACTATTCTAAGGTGCAAGGCTATATGATCTTGGTACATGCATGCCATGCTATGCTTTCACACACAAAGCGTAAAAATAAATGCGGTATGATGTAAGGTGCATGCTTATATACTTGTCATATACGTTATGCTGCCACATAACAACTTTACCTCATCAACATATTGCCATCAAGGCACATTCTTGGCAGTATACTTTTATCATAAGGAACATAATACTTTTACGGAGTATGGAGCATCATGTCACAACTTTATACCAGTAGTCAATAGTCACATTAGGTAATATCGCCTGACACTTACCTTGCGTGCCTTAAATAAAACAGCAGCGAACTATGCTACGTTTCTCACTTCTTATGCGCACCTAAATCAATTACAATCAATCATTTACAGCGACGTTTTACAGCAGAAAACAGTGACGTTGTTCTTAAAAACAGTGAGCAGAAAACAGTGACATTGTTCTTAAAAACAGTGAGCAGAAACAGTGTGTTTTACAGCAGAAAAACAGTAGCACCTTACAGCAGCAACCAGTGACCATTTTCAAACAGAAACAGTGGCATCTTGAACATCAAAACAGTGGCAGAAACAGTGGCATTTGAGCGTCAAAACAGTGACATAATCAGTGGCATTTGAACATCAAAACGGTGACATAAACAGTGGCATTTGAACCTCAAAACAGTGACATAAGTGGTGGTATTTGCACATCAAAACAATGGCATGAATGGTAGCATTTGAGCATCAATACAGTGGCATAAAGAGTAGTATTTGAACATCAAGATGGTGACCATTTTATGCAGAAACAGTGACACATTAAGTACTAAAACAGTGAGCATGTTGGGCAGAAACAGTGGCATGTGAGACACTAAAACAGTGAGCATTTTTGTGCAGAAACAGTGGCATGTGAGGCACTAAAACAGTGAGCATTTTGTGCAGAAACAGTGGCATGTGAGGCACTAAAACAGTGAGCATTTTATGCAGAAACAGTGGCATGTGAGGCACTAAAACAGTGAGCATTTTATGCAGAAACAGTGGCATGTGAGGCACTAAAACAGTGAGCATTTTGTTCAGAAACAGTGGCATGTGAGGCACTAAAACAGTGAGCATTTTGTGCAGAAACAGTGGCATCAAAATGGTGATCATTTCAAACAGATACAGTGGCATGTTTGTCCTCAAAACAGTGGCACTTTCATACAGAAACAGTGACATCAACTCAAGCATAACAAGGAGACTTTCATACCATAACTAAAGCATACAAGTCATCATCAAATAGCTCCACCCTTATATCTTTATCATGCTCATTCAAGAATCCAAAACATAACAAGACAGAATCAAGGAGAGTTCACAAGATAAAAGACATCTCAAGCACACACATGGTTACACAAGAAGGAGAGAGGTCTAAGTTCTAAGCTTACCTCTTGAAGCACACCCTAGTTGATCAAAGATTGCACACCACCTTCTAGTTCCACCCAACAACACGTTCACCCTTCCTATAGGATGGTCTATGCGCACACAATGGTGAGGAGAACAATCTGGGCAGATTCCAAGGGTGAGGAACTCGGCTGGACAGTGGGGGAAGAAGAAGAAAAAGCTTGCACTTCACTTGGTGTTTTAGGCCACGGTTTAAGGGGTGTGAGGGAGATGAGTTAGCAAAGTCTTTCTTTCTCCAAGAGCTCTTGCATTCACGGCTAGAAAAGTGAGGGAAGAGGAAGGAAGTTGGCTGAATATGCAAAGTGAGGACAGCCCTCCTTGTGCGCACAAGTTAAAGGGGGAAGGAGGAAAGGTTGGAATGATGAAACATCATGACAAATTCTGATTTCTTGAGGAAGTGGGGCTGCAAGTTTAGTCAAAACAAGTAATGAGCTTGCTTCTTGCACACTCTAGGCGCATGCAAGGAGGGTGGAAGGGAGGAGTTGCCACCTTGTGCACATGCAAGGATGGTCTCTTGGTCAACAAGCTAGGCAGATTTTGTGTCATAAGAAATCTGATTTAAGACCTCCCATGTGCGCCTAAGTGAGGAGGATGCAGCCCAAAGGAAAGGCTAAGGAGTACAAGTGTCTTCCATGCAATAAGGTTGAAGGCAAATGGTGCACATGCTAGGAGGTGAGGTGGCGGTCATGCAAGGGTTAAGTTGGAAGATTTCCTAAGGCTTATCCATCTTCCTATGCGCATGAATGAGTGGGAAAGGATAACTCTTGCCATGTGGAGGTTCCTTGCTACACAAGACAGCCTTGTAGGACAAGGCTTAAGGAGGATAAGGGTGGATATAACATTGGGCTGATCTAGCTTGACCCAAGGACCTTTTGGGCCATCGGCCACCACATGAAAAGTCCAACAAAGCAAGCCTAAATGTAACTACTACAAACACTAGCCCACTTCCCAAGCCCTTTAAGCACCAAAGCCTTATAACATACAATCAAGTTACTCATATGATTTTAATAAAGGTTTCACATGCCTACATATGTACTTCCCTATCATTCTAATTTAAATACTTCACTAACTTACCTTAGTCCCACCCTAGGGTAAAGGTCATGTAATTCGCAAGCCACCATACATAAACCAACAATTCGAATTCTACACATGCATCTATATCATTATAACACTTATGTATTTTACTAATTACGTGGGATGTTACAACAAGGTTGGATGAGCTTGCCATGTGGAGCTTCTAGACCAATAGTGGACAGCCTTGTAAGTTTCTTAAGATAAGGTGTGAGGCTTCTAAGAGGTCAAGGCTGAACATAATCCCCATTTAGGGACTCTTAGGCGTCAGCCATGGAGATAATTTGAGTCCAAAATTCATGTTCAAGAGCTTTCCTATCTTATGAACTAGTCCCATGTTTTATTATTTTATGCACCCTCTAATTATTACTAAGAGGTTTGTTTCTTGAACTAAAGTTAATCACATAATTATAACTAGCCTCCAATTAAGAAAATATACGTACTAATCCCTAATAGCATGTAAACAAATAATTTCCCTAACTTGAATTAATTCCGCCCTAAACATTAGTATAATTTCGAATTCCAACATGCTTTCGTGTTCCTCACGAAATTCATATAACTTCCTAAATTTGCGGGATGTTACACTCTCCCCAACTTGTTTTGAAGTTTGTCCCCAAACTTCACCTTACCATTTCAAAATCTGCCTAAGTCTAACGCTTATCACCATTACACCACGCCATACATTTCACTGTATTCATTCAGCCAGCTATAAAATCATCAACATCTCAGAGTATCAGTAACAACATGAACTTTACATGATCATTAAATAATATAGATATAACCCAATTTGTACGGAAGGAATAAAATCTTTCCAAGCTTAATCACGTTACGAACAATTTCCTAAGTTCTTTTCAAATACCATAACATACAAGTAGAATGAGATGGACGCAATCTTACAAAGCCAAGAAAATTCAGCTATAATGGAAATGGTAATAGACTGAGGATTTTAGTGCATAGTTAGTAGACAGCTAAGCAGGTCTATTTGCAAAACACTTCCCTACTTTCTCATTTTTAATCATCATTACTAGTTTAGATATAAGTGTTTAAACTTTTTATTCACCCAATTCCCAATTACGACCTATGAAGTAAAACATTTTCATATAAAATGCAATTAACAAATACGTGGCCCAAACCAAAAGTTCCTAAGAATGTAGGAGTTCAGTTAAAATGAAGTACTGTTATCTCCTATTACCTGCGCAAAATATAGGGGCCAATTAACTAAGATCTCCTATTTTAAAGGTTTCGTCTTTGTAATGCGTATTTTACGATTTTTTTTTTTTTTTAGGAGTGCCCTCACCTCCTACTTGTTTCTTATCAATAATAACAGTCCAGTTCACTCGCTAAACACATCAAACCTATGCATTATATTCAGATTTCTACATTATTCACCTTACCTAAAAGTATTATAGACCGAATCCTAATTTTTATAATCCTTCAGAAAGATCAGACCAATGAAATAGAACACATTGCATTTTGAATTTCAAACGATAAGAATCTTCCTAAAATCACAAAAGTTCAATTCTGCTTTTCAGACATATCATGTTAAGTGGTACTTCTCATACAGCTCGTCAAAACACCCACATGAGGAAACTTCCTCGAGCTTTCCGCTGTCCTAGGTACCTCGGGTGTAATTGACTCCACTGATCAGAGGATCCATTTATCATGATATGGTTTTCAAATCATTGACACACATTACAATCTTGAGATAGCTACCAAACACAATCCACCAAAACAAACCAAGCTTTCATAAATCAGGTTCACCATAATCACACTGAAAATTCCTAGCTGTAATTTAAATTTGGCATTCAAGGGATAAATAGTATTTCATGGTATTAGACCTAATGCATAAACAACACCGTATTCAAATTTTCTCATACAGATGACTAATCACATCTATACATGCAACAATATATCTATCAGATGAGAACCTTTCAAAATAAAAATATTATTTCTTGATGTATTTAAACAATTTCAAAATGAATATCAAACTTTTAAGCATGGAATTTTACAGCAGCATATTTAAGTCACAGATTGAATATTATATCAATTAAACAGCAGCTAAACAAAACCAGGGGGTTCACTTAAATTCAACTCTTATATCACATACTCTGCTTTTAGATATGGAATGTCCAATGAACTATGCAAACATAACATGAGAGTATCTAGTTAGTACTGGCTCGAATGACATATAAAAATGATCAACAGTTCCCAATAAATGTGGACAAATATAAAAGGGAATCATAAAAATTTTGCATGCTTATGTACCTAATGCACCAAAACAGGATTGCTACAACCAATTGGAAATTTAAAGCATGGGGAGTACATTGTTATACATTAGAACATAGATGAGGTTTGTGTTTTATGCAAGTGTATGTAATACTCAAAGGTTGTAAGTCTGGACAAAAATTAATAAAGCTCGATTAAAAAGGTTAAAAAGATCATACACAACATGTCACACGAAACAGGCATTGATTAACACCAATGGTCAATTATCTAGATTTTAGCACACAATAGGTCGATTAGCATCTTCAATCACTTAGACCACACGGTTTAGTTGGAATCCATACGTTCGGACAATATTTTGCATGTAAAAGATTCACCTTGAGGACAGTAAATTCAAGTAAAGGCAAACATTCTTCTGTGGAATAAGTTTAGACATATCAAGAGGGTTCTATCAGCATGTTAAGACATACTTTGTAAAATCTCTTGAGAGTGTTCTGTATAGTGAACAAAATCGAGGATGCAGTAAAAGTTTAAAACATAACGTTTAACAATCTTAAAACAGAAATTGGAATACTTAAAGACATATTCATACAAAATCCAGATCACCCAAAACCAACTAAAGAACTTACAGGCTTTGCTTTATAAAAGAACGAACTGATGCAAAAAAAATCCTTAACATGCACGACAAAATATTATTCATTGTAAGGTTCTATAATGGGCAATCTCATTTTGTGTAACAGCCACAAACTGGTTACATAAAACAAGTACTTAACATCTAAATCATTTGACTTCTACCACAATAGTCATGACTACGTTCCTTATGTTATAGAGAAGTATTACTAAAATTCCTTGTACATGTTTGGCATAAAATTTTTGGGAAAATATAACTTTAAAATTTTGAGATACTCACACTGTTAAAAGTTTCTCACTAAATTAATTCCATGAAGACCCATTAAGTTTGAGGCAGGGTTAAGTTTTTCACAATTTCTATACTAACCCCTTTCATTCCTTCAATTTTAAAGTACCAACCCAACAAAACATGAAACATGCCAACACTTTATGAGCCAACATGATATCTAACTCATAACAACCTAAAATGAAATCCCGTTTTTAGCAGCAAGGTTTCATACACTATAATGTGAAAAATCTAAACTGGCAAGTTTAACAGTCATCACACAAAAATCTATTATTAGTATCAGACGCACTACCCTATATGCAAGTCCAAATAGTCAAAATCACACAAAACAAGTCACTGCATAAGAGCTAAGACAACAAGTATCACTTGCTTGAATGACAGGGTTGTAGGGGTCAAGTTCTCTCTTTTCACACATCACCACTTTGTTTAACAGCTTCTTTCTCAAGAATGATGTCTAGTGCCAATTCATCACTAAAAGATTCGTAAGACAGTAGACCCCCCGTGTCTAAGCCTTTAATTAGCTCTAACTCTACTTTCTAAGGCATCAACCGGATCTACTTAGGTAAGTGGCCTATTCCTACATGAATTTTCACAGTCCGGTTTTGCTACTTAAACAGATTAACCCCTTATGCAATTAAGTAATATAACAGAATTAGTAAGGATTAACAGTTTCTACTGCCCAGTTATCTACAACAGTCATAGTATACAAAAGGTCATAATTCACCAAATAGATATGTAGTAACAGAGATAACTTATTATCATTAACAGCTTAGAATATCACAAAACATTCACATCAAATATATGTATATAAAACGTTGCTTATAAACAGAATTAGTAATTCACCATAAATCCAAGTAACAATTCCTTATTCCACACCTAGTGTTCAGACACATGTGTACTCTGTGATAACCATGGTCATGCACACACAAATTGCGCGATAGTGAGTTGATCAGGCTCACCACCTAGCAAGAGGATGGGCACAGTCATGTTTAATACAGTGAACTACCAGTGTCATCACACCTCCAATCTAAGGTAACTTAACCAGTAACCCATTCACAACTAAGCTCAAACAGAATAATGCAGCGATCATATACAATTAGCCGGATAACCAAACAACAATCATTCATCAAGCAGCACACAATTCAATCAAAAACAGACACCATGAACCGAAACTGCTCTGATACCAATTAGTGTAACGCCCTCCCTTGTATGCATCCAAGAGAGTCGTTTGCTAAGCGGAATTAGAGTTTTTGGCGTCATTTTAACTACTGAAAAATCTAAACTGTTTGTCTAATCAAAACTTATAGTGAAATCAATTTTCTTCTAGAAATCAGGGTATGTTTTAAAAATTTCTTAAGTTGCTGAAAATAATTTTGTTCAAAGGCAAAAACGTACTGTCTTTAAATTTTCGTATAAAATCAGTGCGGAGGATGGTAAAAAATATTCCTTTTGATTTAGAAAGAGCACGTCTGGGGCTTCGCGTGCATATAAAATAATAGTAAATCGGAGTTCGTTTGCCCCTTGAAACATGACCCGTAAGGTGCCTGTAAAACTGGTAAAAATTCAGCACTTAATAAAACGTTCAAAAATTCTTTTCACAAAACGTTTCCCAAAACAGCCGCTGTTCATAAAAGACTTAACAGAATTAAAGTAATAATTTCTACAGTCATCCAGGTCCTAAACATATACAAAAATATACAGTCATCCAGAAATTAAATAGCAACAGCAAAAGTCCAATCAGGATTAATCAACAGCAGGCATCCACATACTCACGCCTTCAAATGTGCTTTCCTTTTTCCTGCCATTTTAGGAAAATAGCAGCCCCAAAGGGGTGAGAATAATCCCAGTAGTGTGGCAACAAAACCAATAATGTAACAGTATTAAACTAGGCACAAAATCATAAACAGTTACTTCAACATATCCTTGTTCCTTTTCCTTTTTCCTTTTCATCATATACATATTGCGTATATAACGCCTTCCTTTTGCGCTCATAGCACCGTCGTGCGCGCAATACACAGTGGATATCCCATAATTGGCACCCTCTTGGTGGATTCCATCTGTGGCCTATGCGGACTGATGCCAAGTGTCCCATACCCTGGTACCGGAGGGATGCCTATATGATGCGTGCTCAAACACATGGTCCTGTACATAACTATTCTAAATTGCAAGGCTATATGATTTTGGTACATGCATGCCATGCTATGCTTTCACACACAAAGCGTAAAAATAAATGCGGTATGATGTAAGATGCATGCTTATATACTTTTCATATACGTTATGCTGCCACATAACAACTTTACCTCATAAGCATATTGCCGTCAAGGCATATTCATGGCAGAATACTTTCATCATAATGAACATAATAATTTCACGGAATATGGAGCATCATGTTACAACTTCATACACTAGTCAATAGTCACATTAGGTAATATCGCCTAACACTTACCTTACGTGCCACAAATAAATTACCCAACAGCAGAGTAATAGTCCACGTTCTTAATGTTTTTGCGCACCTAAACAAAGAACAACAAGATAGAATTACGACCCAAAGTCTTTCCTAGACGTTACAGGGCTTTATCGTCCCCCTAGGTCCTTGATTCACAACTGGTTTCGTGGTTCTTACTTAAATCCATTTTCTGAATTAAGTTCACTACACCAATACATTAACAGTATCAAAATCCAAGTTCCCTTTATGCATCTTGGTTCGATTTTTAAGCTAATAAGCATTTGTCACCACCGGTTTTAACATATGCAATAGACGTAAAAAATAATTCCTAGCCTTTATTCCAGGCCTGGTCATAGAGATGGACAGAATAATTATCCTTCTAAGATATCTATACCAACCGTACCAAAAGATGAATGAATGACATACAAAACTTTCACTTACTATACATGCATGCCACGGCCCAGCCAGTGAAAGAAAAGAAAACGAGTTTGAACCTTTATTTGATCACTTGCAAGTCTAATGACAAAGCTGTTTTCAAGGCAGGAAGGGTGCTGATCACATAACTGAATTATAACCCTCCCCAAAATGCACGTTCAAGGCTAAACAGGGAGAAGAGGGTAACACAGAGTTTGACTCACCTCCTTACGCGTTTCAGAATCATTTCTCGGTCCTAAGTTGCAACAACGAAGGAATGAGCAGCTCCCTAATCCTCCTAATGCTTCACGGTTTAGATTTAACTACAAGCAAGCCGAAAATGTCTTTATCCACCGAGTGAGGTGTGCAAGAGTAAGGAAGAGATGGACATCTTGCATTGTTGATAGCTAACGTTCGGCCAACAAGGGAGAGAAGGAGAAATATGTTAAATGCCTTGCGTTCTGCTCACAGAACTCGTGGCTGGAAGAAATGGAAGATGAAATGAAGTTGTTTCTTAGAGTACTTCCCTACGAGTGCTCGCAGTCAAAAGGAAGGAAGAAGGTGCTTTGAGCTTTTGTTGTCCTTCCAAGAACTTCACGGTTTGTGCAGGAAGGGTGCCAATTCTGATCTGTTTCTTGTTAACACCTACGGTCTAGAGGGTGTGAGGAGGGAAGGTGAGTGGAAGGAGGTGCAAACATATTCTTGGTGTTAAAACAAGGTGTGGTTCACGGTTTCATGTCAAAAGAGGGAATGAAAGAAGAGTTAATTTCTTGTGTTTCATCTTATGGGTACTTATAGCCAAGAGAAGTGGAAGGAGGGGAATGGTGCAGAGTTTCTACTTGGAAGGTAAGGATCAAAATTCCCATTGCATAGTCTTCCTATGTGCGCACAAGGTGGAGAGACAAGGTGGGAGTGGTGTGTTCCTTTTGACCAATACAAAAACATGCAGGAAGGGTGCTCTCCACCAAAGGCTGAGTGCGCTAGCCAGTCCACCAACAAACAGACTGCTCCCTCACACTCTATGCGCATGGAAGGAGTGGAAGGTTGAAGGTGCCATGTGGTGCACATGCAATGCCAAAAATCAGTTTGCTCCCTTGGTGCTCTATGCGCATGCAAGACAACAACAAAAGCTGGCACTTGGGTAACACTCAAAAGCTGATCACAAAAGCTGATCACAAGACAACCACACAAAAAAAACCAGCATTTGAGCATGCTCTATGCGCCCAAGTGGCGTGCATGCAACCAAAGGAAAGCTTAGGGAACAAGTGTCTCTCATGCAATAAGGTTGAAGGGACAAGTGCTGCACATGCAAGGAGAATGGAGTAAGGTGGCGGACATGCAAGGAGTGGTGGAGGATTTTGGTTGACACATGGTAAACATGCAAAGCTTGATAGCAAGACAACAACAAGTGGCGGTCATGCAGAGGGAGGCTAGGGCTGATTGCTTTTAACAATTGACCAGAATATCTCCTCATTCCATTCCTAATATGCGCACCATAGCGAAAAAGAGGGTAAGGGGAAATGAGATTTTCGGCCAATCATCTTTCATGCAAGCTGACTACTTGACTTTCATTGGACAAAGGCTTACGAGGCTGATTTGAGGTTATCTAAGATTACAAGCAATCAGATTGTCCTAATATCCTATGCGCATAAAAATTACAAGGTTGGATGAGCTTGCCATGTGGAGCTTCTAGACCAATAGTGGACAGCCTTGTAAGTTTCTTAAGATAAGGTGTGAGGCTTCTAAGAGGTCAAGGCTGAACATAATCCCCATTTAGGGACTCTTAGGCGTCGGCCATGGAGATAATTTGAGTCCAAAATTCATGTTCAAGAGCTTTCCTATCTTATGAACTAGTCCCATGTTTTATTATTTTATGCACCCTCTAATTATTACTAAGAGGTTTGTTTCTTGAACTAAAGTTAATCACATAATTATAACTAGCCTCCAATTAAGAAAATATACGTACTAATCCCTAATAGCATGTAAACAAATAATTTCCCTAACTTGAATTAATTCCGCCCTAAACATTAGTATAATTTCGAATTCCAACATGCTTTCGTGTTCCTCACGAAATTCATATAACTTCCTAAATTTGCGGGATGTTACACTCTCCCCAACTTTTTGAAGTTTGTCCCCAAACTTCATCTTACCATTTCAAAATCTGCCTAAGTCTAATGCTTATCACCATTACACCACGCCATACATTTCACTGTATTCATTCAGCCAGCTATAAAATCATCAACATCTCAGAGTATCAGTAACAACGTGAACTTTACATGATCATTAAATAATATAGATATAACGCAATTTGTACGGAAGGAATAAAATCTTTCCAAGCTTAATCACGTTACGAACAATTTCCTAAGTTCTTTTCAAATACCATAACATACAAGTAGAATGAGATGGACGCAATCTTACAAAGCCAAGAAAATTCAGCTATAATGGAAATGGTAATAGACTGAGGATTTTAGTGCATAGTTAGTAGACAGCTAAGCAGGTCTATTTGCAAAACACTTCCCTACTTTCTCATTTTTAATCATCATTACTAGTTTAGATATAAGTGTTTAAACTTTTTATTCACCCAATTCCCAATTACGACCTATGAAGTAAAACATTTTCATATAAAATGCAATTAACAAATACGTGGCCCAAACCAAAAGTTCCTAAGAATGTAGGAGTTCAGTTAAAATGAAGTACTGTTATCTCCTATTACCTGCGCAAAATATAGGGGACAATTAACTAAGATCTCCCATTTTAAAGGTTTCGTCTTTGTAATGCGTATGTTACAATATTTTTTTTAGGAGTGCCCTCACCTCCTACTTGTTTCTTATCAATAATAACAGTCCAGTTCACTCGCTAAACACATCACACCTATGCCTTATATTCTGATTTCTACATTATTCACCTTACCTAAAAGTATTATAGACCGAATCCTAATTTTTATAATCCTTCAGAAAGATCAGACCAATGAAACAGAACACATTGCATTTTGAATTTCAAACGATAAGAATCTTCCTAAAATCACAAAAGCTTAATTCTGCTTTTTAGACATATCATGTTAAGTGGTACTTCTCATACAGCTCGTCAAAACACCCACATGAGGAAACTTCCTCGAGCTTTCCGTTGTCCTAGGTACCTCGGGTGTAATTGACTCCACTGATCAGAGGATCCATTTATCATGATATGGTTTTCAAATCATTGACACACATTACAATCTTGAGATAGCTACCAAACACAATCCACCAAAACAAACCAAGCTTTCATAAATCAGGTTCACCATAATCACACTGAAAATTCCTAGCTGTAATTTAAATTTGGCATTCAAGGGATAAATAGTATTTCATGGTATTAGACCTAATGCATAAACAACACCGTATTCAAATTTTCTCATACAGATGACTAATCAAATCTATACATGCAACAATATATCTATCAGATGAGAACCTTTCAAAATAAAAATATTATTTCTTGATGTATTTAAACAATTTCAAAATGAATATCAAACTTTTAATCATGGAATTTTACAGCAGCATATTTAAGTCACAGATTGAATATTATATCAATTAAACAGCAGCTAAACAAAACCAGGGGGTTCACTTAAATTCAACTCTTATATCACATACTCTGCTTTTAGATATGGAATGTCCAATGAACTATGCAAACATAACATGAGAGTATCTAGTTAGTACTGGCTCGAATGACATATAAAAATGATCAACAGTTCCCAATAAATGTGGACAAATATAAAAGGGAATCATAAAAATTTTGCATGCTTATGTACCTAATGCACCAAAACAGGATTGCTACAACCAATTGGAAATTTAAAGCATGGGGAGTACATTGTTATACATTAGAACATAGATGAGGTTTGTGTTTTATGCAAGTGTATGTAATACTCAAAGGTTGTAAGTCTGGACAAAAATTAATAAAGCTCGATTAAAAAGGTTAAAAAGATCATACACAACATGTCACACGAAACAGGCATTGATTAACACCAATGGTCAATTATCTAGATTTTAGCACACAATAGGTCGATTAGCATCTTCAATCACTTAGACCACACGGTTTAGTTGGAATCCATACGTTCGGACAATATTTTGCATGTAAAAGATTCACCTTGAGGACAGTAAATTCAAGTAAAGGCAAACATTCTTCCGTGGAATAAGTTTAGACATATTAAGAGGGTTCTATCAGCATGTTAAGACATACTTTGTAAAATCTCTTGAGAGTGTTCTGTATAGTGAACAAAATCGAGGATGCAGTAAAAGTTTAAAACATAACGTTTAACAATCTTAAAACAGAAATTGGAATACTTAAAGACATATTCATACAAAATCCAGATCACCCAAAACCAACTAAAGAACTTACAGGCTTTGCTTTATAAAAGAACGAACTGATGCAAAAAAAATCCTTAACATGCACGACAAAATATTATTCATTGTAAGGTTCTATAATGGGCAATCTCATTTTGTGTAACAGCCACAAACTGGTTACATAAAACAAGTACTTAACATCTAAATCATTTGACTTCTACCACAATAGTCATGACTACGTTCCTTATGTTATAGAGAAGTATTACTAAAATTCCTTATACATGTTTGGCATAAAATTTTTGGGAAAATATAACTTTAAAATTTTGAGATACTCACACTGTTAAAAGTTTCTCACTAAATTAATTCCATGAAGACCCATTAAGTTTGAGGCAGGGTTAAGTTTTTCACAATTTCTATACTAACCCCTTTCATTCCTTCAATTTTAAAGTACCAACCCAACAAAACATGAAACATGCCAACACTTTATGAGCCAACATGATATCTAACTGATGTACGTCATGGGAACTCTGTATGTTTAATTCATTGGAATTTAATACAAAGGAGGACTAAAGATTCTTACCACACAAAAATTAAAATCATTTTTACGCAGTCAAAACAACTCACCTTTATACAATATCATACTTGTTCATAATCTGCCTCACAACAATCATGAAAGAAGTATATATATATAGGTCAATCAATAACTCATAACAACCTAAAATGAAATCCCGTTTTTAGCAGCAAGGTTTCATACACTATAATGTGAAAAATCTAAACTAGCAAGTTTAACAGTCATCACACAAAAATCTATTATTAGTATCAGACGCACTACCCTATATGCAAGTCCAAATAGTCAAAATCACACAAAACAAGTCACTGCATAAGAGCTAAGACAACAAGTATCACTTGCTTGAATGACAAGGTTGTAGGGGTCAAGTTCTCTCTTTTCACACATCACCACTTTGTTTAACAGCTTCTTTCTCAAGAATGATGTCTAGTGCCAATTCATCACTAAAAGATTCGTAAGACAGTAGACCCCCCGTGTCTAAGCCTTTAACTAGCTCTAACTCTACTTTCTAAGGCATCAACCGGATCTACTTAGGTAAGTGGCCTATTCCTACATGAATTTTCACAGTCCGGTTTTGCTACTTAAACAGATTAACCCCTTATGCAATTAAGTAATATAACAGAATTAGTAAGGATTAACAGTTTCTACTGCCCAGTTATCTACAACAGTCATAGTATACAAAAGGTCATAATTCACCAAATAGATATGTAGTAACAGAGATAAGTTATTATCAGTAACAGCTTAGAATATCACAAAACATTCACATCAAATATATGTATATAAAACGTTGCTTATAAACAGAATTAGTAATTCACCATAAATCCAAGTAACAATTCCTTATTCCACACCTAGTGTTCAGACACATGTGTACTCTGTGATAACCATGGTCATGCACACACAAATTGCGCGATAGTGAGTTGATCAGGCTCACCACCTAGCAAGAGGATGGGCACAGTCATGTTTAATACAGTGAACTACCAGTGTCATCACACCTCCAATCTAAGGTAACTTAACCAGTAACCCATTCACAACTAAGCTCAAACAGAATAATGCAGCGATCATATACAATTAGCCGGATAACCAAACAACAATCATTCATCAAGCAGCACACAATTCAATCAAAAACAGACACCATGAACCGAAACTGCTCTGATACCAATTAGTGTAACGCCCTCCCTTGTATGCATCCAAGAGAGTCGTTTGCTAAGCGGAATTAGAGTTTTTGGCGTCATTTTAACTACTGAAAAATCTAAACTGTTTGTCTAATCAAAAATTATAGTGAAATCAATTTTCTTCTAGAAATCAGGGTATGTTTTAAAAATTTCTTAAGTTGCTGAAAATAATTTTGTTCAAAGGCAAAAACGTACTGTCTTTAAATTTTCGTATAAAATCAGTGCGGAGGATGGTAAAAAATATTCCTTTTGATTTAGAAAGAGCACGTCTGGGGCTTCGCGTGCATATAAAATAATAGTAAATCGGAGTTCGTTTGCCCCTTGAAACATGACCCGTAAGGTGCCTGTAAAACTGGTAAAAATTCAGCACTTAATAAAACGTTCAAAAATTCTTTTCACAAAACGTTTCCCAAAATAGCCGCTGTTCATAAAAGACTTAACAGAATTAAAGTAATAATTTCTACAGTCATCCAGGTCCTAAACATATACAAAAATATACAGTCATCCAGAAATTAAATAGCAACAGCAAAAGTCCAATCAGGATTAATCAACAGCAGGCATCCACATACTCACGCCTTCAAATGTGCTTTCCTTTTTCCTTCCATTTTAGGAAAATAGCAGCCCCAAAGGGGTGAGAATAATCCCAGTAGTGTGGCAACAAAACCAATAATGTAACAGTATTAAACTAGGCACAAAATCATAAACAGTTACTTCAACATATCCTTGTTCCTTTTCCTTTTTCCTTTTCATCATATACATATTGCGTATATAATGCCTTCCTTTTGCGCTCATAGCACCGTCGTGCGCGCAATACACAGTGATATCCCATAATTGGCACCCTCTTGGTGGATTCCATCTGTGGATAAATATCCTATGCGCATAAAAATTACAAGGTTGGATGAGCTTGCCATGTGGAGCTTCTAGACCAATAGTGGACAACCTTGTAAGTTTCTTAAGATAAGGTGTGAGGCTTCTAAGAGGTCAAGGCTGAACATAATCCCCATTTAGGGACTCTTAGGCGTCGGCCATGGAGATAATTTGAGTCCAAAATTCATGTTCAAGAGCTTTCCTATCTTATGAACTAGTCCCATGTTTTATTATTTTATGCACCCTCTAATTATTACTAAGAGGTTTGTTTCTTGAACTAAAGTTAATCACATAATTATAACTAGCCTCCAATTAAGAAAATATACGTACTAATCCCTAATAGCATGTAAACAAATAATTTCCCTAACTTGAATTAATTCCGCCCTAAACATTAGTATAATTTTGAATTCCAACATGCTTTCGTGTTCCTCACGAAATTCATATAACTTCCTAAATTTGCGGGATGTTACAGAAAATGAATTCCGACGAAAATGGATGAATAAAATAAATGCAAAAGAAATTGATTTTATGAAGTTTTTCGACGAAAAATTGATTCCATCGAAGATTTTTGACGAAAAATGCATTCCGTCGAAAACAGATTAATAAAATAAATGCAAAAGAAATTGATTTTGTGAACATTTTTGACGGAAAATGAATTCCGTCAAAAATGGATGAATAAAATAAATGCAAAAGAAATTGGTTTTGTGAAGTTTTTCGACGGAAAATGGATTCCGTCGAAGATTTTTGACGGAAAATGAATTTCGTCGAAAATGGATGAATAAAATAAATGCAAAAGAAATTATTTTATGAAGTTTTTCGACGAAAAATGGATTCCGTCGAAAATTTTTGACGAAAAAAGTATTCCGTCGAAAACGGATGACTAAAATAAATACAAAAGAAATTGATTTTGTGAAGTTTTTCGACGGAAAATAGATTTCGTCGAAGATTTTTGACGGAAAATGAATTCCGTCGAAAATGGATGAATAAAATAAATGCAAAAGAAATTGATTTTATGAAGTTTTTCGACGAAAAATGGATTCTGTCGAAGATTTTTGACGGAAAATGAATTCCGTCGAAAATGGATGAATAAAATAAATGCAAAAGAAATTGATTTTATGAAGTTTTTCGACGGAAAATGGATTCCGTCGAAGATTTTTGACGGAAAATGAATTCCGTCGAAAATGGATGAATAAAATAAATGCAAAAGAAATTGATTTTATGAAGTTTTTCGACGAAAAATGGATTCCATCGAAGATTTTTGACGAAAAATGTATTCCGTCGAAAACGGATTAATAAGATAAATGCAAAAGAAATTGATTTTGTGAACATTTTTGACGGAAAATGAATTCCGTCGAAAATGGAAGAATAAAATAAATGCAAAAGAAATTATTTTATGAAATTTTTCGACGAAAAATGGATTCCGTCGGAGATTTTTGACGAAAAAAGTATTCCGTCGAAAACGGATGACTAAAATAAATACAAAAGAAATTGATTTTCTGAAGTTTTTCGACGGAAAAAGAATTTCGTCGAAAACAGATTAATAAAATAAATACAAAGGAAATTGATTTTGTAAGTTTTTCGACGGAAAATGGATTCCGGCGAAGATTTTTGACGAAAAATGAATTCCATCGAAAAAGGATGAATAAAATAAATGCAAAAGAAATTGATTTTGTGAAGTTTTTCGACGGAAAATGGATTCCGTCGAAGATTTTTGACGGAAAATGAATTCCGTCGAAAATGGATGAATAAAATAAATACAAAATAAATTGATTTTGTGAAGTTTTTCGACAGGAAAAAAATTTTCGTCGAAAACGGATATAATAAAATAAATGCAAAAGAAATTGATTTTTTGAAGTTTTTCGACGGAAAATGGATTCCGTAGAAGATTTTTGATGGAAAATGGATTCCGTCGAAGATTTTTGACGGAAAATGAATTCCGTCGAAAACGGATGAATAAAATAAATGCAAAAGAAATTGACTTTATTAAGTTTTTCGACGCAAAATGGATTCCGTCGAAGATTTTTGACGAAAAATGTTTTCCGTCGAAAATGAATGAATTAAATTAATGCAAAAGAAATTTATTTTGTGAAGTGTTTCAACGGAAAATGAATTCCGTCGAACATGGATTAATAAAATAAATGTAAAAGAAATTGATTTTTCGAAGTTTTTCGACGGAAAATGGATTCCGTAGAAGATTTTTGATGGAAAATGGATTCCATCGAAGATTTTTGACGGAAAATGAATTCCGTCGAAAATGCATGAATAAAATAAATGCAAAATAAATTGATTTTATGAAGTTTTTCGACGTAAAACGGATTCCTTCGAAAACGGATGAATAAAATAAATTCAAAAGAAATTGATTTTGTGAAGTTTTTTGACAGAAAACAAATTCCGCCGAGAACAGATGAATAAAGTAAATGCAAAAGAAATTGATTTTGTGCAGTTTTTCGACGGAAAATGGATTCCGTAGAAGATTTTTGACGGAAAATGGATTCCTTCGAAGATTTTTGACGGAAAATGAATTCCATCGAAAATGGATGAATAAAATAAATGCAAAAGAAATTGATTTTGTGAAGTTTTTCGACGAAAAATGGATTCTGTCGAAGATTTTTTACGGAAAATGAATTCCGTCGAAAATGGATGAATAAAATAAATGCAAAAGAAATTTATTTTATGAAGTTTTTCGACGAAAAATGGATTCCATCGAAGATTTTTGACGAAAAATGTATTCCGTCGAAAACGGATTAATAAGATAAATGCAAAAGAAATTGATTTTGTGAACATTTTTGACGGAAAATGAATTCCGTCGAAAATGGAAGAATAAAATAAATGAAAAAGAAATTATTTTATGAAGTTTTTCGACGAAAAAAGGATTCCGTCGGAGATTTTTGACGAAAAAAGTATTCCGTCGAAAACGGATGACTAAAATAAATACAAAAGAAATTGATTTTCTGAAGTTTTTCGACGGAAAAATAATTTCGTCGAAAACAGATTAATAAAATAAATACAAAGGAAATTGATTTTGTATGTTTTTCGACGGAAAATGGATTCCGTCGAAGATTTTTGACGGAAAATGAATTCCATCGAAAACGGATGAATAAAATAAATGCAAAAGAAATTGATTTTATGAAGTTTTTCGACGGAAAATGGATTCCGTCGAAGATTTTTGACGGAAAATGATTTCCGTCGAAAATGGATGAATAAAATAAATACAAAATAAATTGGTTTTGTGAAGTTTTTCGACAGGAAAAAAAATTCGTCGAAAACAAATATAATAAAATAAATGCAAAAGAAATTGATTTTTTGAAGTTTTTCGACGTAAAATGGATTCCGTGGAAGATTTTTGATGGAAAATGGATTCCGTCGAAGATTTTTGATGGAAAATGAATTCCGTCGAAAACGGATGAATAAAATAAATGCAAAAGAAATTGACTTTATTAAGTTTTTCGACGCAAAATGGATTCCGTCGAAGATTTTTGACGAAAAATGTTTTCCGTCGAAAATGAATGAATGAAATTAATGCAAAAGAAATTTATTTTGTGAAGTGTTTCAACGGAAAATGAATTCCGTCGAACATGGATTAATAAAATAAATGTAAAAGAAATTGATTTTTCGAAGTTTTTCGACGGAAAATGGATTCCGTAGAAGATTTTTGATGGAAAATGGATTCCATCGAAGATTTTTGTAACACCCACTTTTGTATGCATCCAAGAGGGTTGTTTGCTAAATCGTATTAGAGTTGCAGCGGTAAAGAACTCAAATAATTAAAACTTTATCAAATAACATTTAAATTGGAGACTTGAAAAAGTCCAGGTTTGATCCTCATAAAAATAATTTGAGAAAGATGGGATGGTTTATAGAACATAGAAAATTTCATTGATAAAACCCCTTGCCGGATTTTCTACGCTTTTCAGAAAACCTTGCTGTCTTATAAAATCTGTATAAAATCGAATTTAGATGTGATAAAAAATATTCCAAGCTTCTGAAAAACTAGACATCCGGGGCATCGCGTACATGTAAATTATGTGCGATTCGGAGGTGAATAGCCCCGCTGAACAGGACACGTAAAACGCGTATGATTCCTGTCCGTTTTCTAGAAACAGGCTGTAAAGCGAAGCTTATAAAAATTTTCACAAATTTCGTATAAAGATGAAACCTGCACGGTTTGAAAGTACATTCCCGGGGCTTCGCGTGCATATAAAATAATAGTAAATCGGAGTTCGTTTGCCCCTTGAAACATGACCCGTAAAGTACCGGCAAAACTGTTAAAATTCAGCACTTAATAAAACATTCAAAAATTCTTTTCACAAAACATTTTCCAAACCGCCGCTGTTCATAAAAGACTAAACAGAGTTAAAGTAATAATTTCAATAATCATCCAAGTTCTCGAAGTATACAAGATTATACAGTCATCCAGCAATCACGCAGCAACAGTCAAAGTCCAATCAATATTAATCAACAGCATGCATCTATGTACTCACGTCTTCAAGTGTGCTTTCCCTTTTTCCTGCCATTTTATGAAAATAGCAGCCCCAAAGGGGTGAGAATAATCCCAGTAGTGTGGCAACAAAACCAATAATATAACAGTATTAACTAGGCACAAAATCATAAACAGTCACTTCAACATATCCTTGTTCCTTTTCCTTTTTCCTTTTCATCATATTCATATATATATAGCGCATATAACGCCTTTCCTTTTCATCATATTCATATATTGCGTATATAACGCCTTTCCTTTGCGCTTTTAGCACCGTCGTGCGCGCACTTCACAGTGGAATCAAATATACCCTTGGCACCTGAGCTCCATGTGGATTCCAACTGTGGGCCTATGCGGACTGATGCCAAGTGTCCCATACCCCGGTACCTTGGGGATGCCTACATGATGCTTGCTCAAACACATGGTCCTGTACATAACTATTCTAAAACAAGGCCTATATGATTTTGATACATGCATGTCATGCTATGCATTTCACACACAGAACATAAAAATGTGGTATGATGTAAGATGCATGCTTATATACCTTTCATATGCGTTATGCTGCCACATAACGTCTTTACCTCATAATCATATAGCCATCACGGCACATTTTTGGCAGTTTCCTTTCATCATAATGGAACATAATATTTTTACGGCATATGGAGCATCATGTCACAATTTTATACCAGTAGTCAATAGTCACATTAGGCAATATCGCCTGACACTTACCTCGAGTCTTTAACATTCCTTTATCAAAACATCACCAATCAGCCCACACAATTAGAGGTTAGCACACCTAAACATTATGTACCAAAATCAGAATTTTGCATCTACTGCTCCAATAAATGCAAAAGAAATTGATTTTGTGAAGTTTTTCGACGGAAAATGGATTCCGTCGAAGATTTTTGACGGAAAATGAATTCCGTCGAAAATGGATGAATAAAATAAATACAAAATAAATTGATTTTGTGAAGTTTTTCGATAGGAAAAAAAATTTTCGTCGAAAACGGATATAATAAAATAAATGCAAAAGAAATTGATTTTATGAAGTTTATCGACGAAAAATAGATTCCGTCGAAGATTTTTGACGAAAAATGTATTCCGTCGAAAATGGATGAATAAAATAAATGCAAAAGAAATTGTTTTTGTGTAGTTTTTCGACGGAAAAATAATTTCGTCGATAACGGATGAATAAAATAAATGCAAAAGATATTGATTTTGTGAAGTTTTTCGACGGAAAATGGATTCCGTCGAAGATTTTTGACGGAAAATGAATTCCGTCGAAAATTGATAAATAAAATAAATGCAAATGAAAATGATTTTATGAAGTTTTTGATGGATAATGAATTTCGTCGAAAATGGATGACTAAAATAAATACAAAAGAAATTGATTTTGTGAAGTTTTTCGACGGAAAAAGAATTTCGTCGAAAACAGATTAATAAAATAAATACAAAGGAAATTGATTTTGTAAGTTTTTCAACGGAAAATGGTTTCCGTCGAAGATTTTGGACGGAAAATGTATTCCGTCGAAAATTGATGAATTAAATTAATGCAAAAGAAATTTATTTTGTGAAGTTTTTCGACGGAAATGAATTCCGTCGAAAATGGATCAATAAAATAAATGCAAAAGAAATTGATATTGTGAAATTTTTAGATGGAAAACGGATTCCGTCGAAAATGGATGAATAAAATAAATGCAAAAGAAATTGATTTTATGAAGTTTTTCGACGCAAAATGGATTCCGTCGAAGATTTTTGACGGAAAATGAATTCCGTTGAAAATGGATGAATACAATAAATGCAAAAGAAATTGATTTTATTAATTTTTAGACGAAAAATGGATTTCGTTGAAGATTTTTGACGAAAAATGTATTCCGTCAGAAACGGATGAATAAAATAAATGCAAAAGATATTGATTTTGTGAAGTTTTTCAACGGAAAATGGATTCCGTAGAAGATTTTTGACGGAAAATGGATTCCGTCGAAGATTTTTGATGGAAAATGAATTCCATCGAAAACGGATGAATAAAATAAATGCAAAAGAAATTGATTATATGAAGTTTTTCGACGGAAAATGGATTCCGTCGAAGATTTTGGACGGAAAATGAATTCCGTCGAAAATGGATGAATAAAATAAATGTAAAAGAAATTGATTTTGTGAAGTTTTTCGACGGAAAATGGATTCCGTCGAAGATTTTGGACGGAAAATGAATTCCGTCGAAAATGGATGAATAAAATAAATGCAAAATAAATTGATTTTGTGAAGTTTTTCGATGGAAAATAGATTCCGTCGAAGATTTTTGTCGGAAAATGAATTCCGTCGAAAATGAATTATTAAAATAAATGTAAAAGAAATTGATTTTATGAAGTTTTTCGACGAAAAATGGATTCCGTTGAAGATTTTTGACGAAAAATGTATTCCGTCGAAAACGGATGAATAAAATAAATGCAAAAGAAATTGATTTTGTGAAGTTTTTCGATTTTTGACGGAAAATGAATTCCGTCGAAAATGGATGAATAAAATAAATGCAAAAGAAATTGATTTTGTGAAGTTTTTCGACGGAAAATGGATTCAGTCGAAGATTTTGGACGGAAAATGAATTCCGTCGAAAATGGATGAATAAAATAAATGCAAAAGAAATTGATTTTATGAAGTTTTTCGACGAAAAATGGCTTCCGTCGAAGATTTTTGACGGAAAATGTATTCCGTCGAAAACGATTAATAAAATAAATGCAAAAGAAATTGATTTTGTGAAGATTTTTGACGGAAAATGAATTCCGTCGAAAACGGATGGATAAAATAAATGCAAAAGAAATTGATTTTGTGAAGTTTTTCGACGGAAAATGGATTTCGTCGAAGATTTTTGACGGAAAATGAATTCCGTCGAAAATGGATGAATAAAATAAATGCAAAAGAAATTATTTTATGAAGTTTTTCGACGCAAAATGGATTCCGTCGAAGATTTTTGTCGAAAAAAGTATTCCATCGAAAACGGATGACTAAAATAAATACAAAAGAAATTGATTTTGTGAAGTTTTTCGACGGAAAAAGAATTTCGTCGAAAATGGATTAATAAAATAAATACAAAGGAAATTGATTTTGTAAGTTTTTCGACGGAAAATGGATTCCGTCGAAGATTTTTGACGGAAAATGTATTCTGTCGAAAATGGATGAATTAAATTAATGCAAAAGAAATTTATTTTGTGAAGTTTTTCGACGGAAAATGAATTCCGTCGAAAATGGATGAATAAAATAAATGGAAAAGGAATTGATATTGTGAAATTTTTAGATGGAAAACGGATTCCGTCGAAAATGGATGAATAAAATAAATGCAAAAGAAATTGATTTTATGATGTTTTTCGACGAAAAACGGATTCCGTCGAAGATTTTTGACGGAAAATGAATTCCGTTGAAAATGGATGAATAAAATAAATGCAAAAGAAATTGATTTTATTAATTTTTCGATGAAAAATGGATTCCGTTGAAGATTTTTGACGAAAAATGTATTCCGTCGAAAACGGATGAATAAAATAAATGCAAAAGAAATTGATTTTGTGAAGATTTTTGACGGAAAATGAATTCCGTCGAAAACGGATGAATAAAATAAATGCAAAAGAAATTGATTTTGTGAAGTTTTTCGACGGAAAATGGATTCCGTCGAAGATTTTGGACGGAAAATGGATTCCGTCGAAAATGGATGAATAAAATAAATGTAAAAGAAATTGATTTTGTGAAGTTTTTCGACGGAAAATGGATTCCGTAGAAGATTTTTGACGGAAAATGGATTCCGTCGAAGATTTTTGACGGAAAATGAATTCCATCGAAAACGGATGAATAAAAGAAATGCAAAAGAAATTGATTTGTTGAAGTTTTTCGACGGAAAATGGATTCCGTCGAAGATTTTTGACGGAAAACAAATTCCGTCGAAAATGGATGAATAAAATAAATGCAAAAGAAATTGATTTTGTGAATTTTTTCGACGAAAAATATATGCCGTCGAAGATTTTTGACGGAAAATGAATTCCGTCGAAAATGGATGAATAAAATAAATGTAAAAGAAATTGATTTTGAGAAGTTTTTCGACGGAAAATGGATTCCGTCGAAGATTTTTGACGGAAAATGAATTCCGTCGAAAATGGATGAATAAAATAAATGCAAAATAAATTGATTTTGTGAAGTTTTTCGATGGAAAATAGATTCCGTCGAAGATTTTTGTCGGAAAATGAATTCCGTCGAAAATGAATTATTAAAATAAATGTAAAAGAAATTGATTTTATGAAGTTTTTCGACGAAAAATGGATTCCGTTGAAGATTTTTGACGAAAAATGTATTCCGTCGAAAACGGATGAATAAAATAAATGCAAAAGAAATTGATTTTGTGATGATTTTTGACGGAAAATGAATTCCGTCGAAAATGGATGAATAAAATAAATGCAAAAGAAATTGATTTTGTGAAGTTTTTCGACGGAAAATGGATTCCGTCGAAGATTTTGGACGGAAAATGAATTCCGTCGAAAATGGATGAATAAAATAAATGCAAAAGAAATTGATTTTATGAAGTTTTTCGACGAAAAATGGCTTCCGTCGAAGATTTTTGACGGAAAATGTATTCCGTCGAAAACGATTAATAAAATAAATGCAAAAGAAATTGATTTTGTGAAGATTTTTGACGGAAAATGAATTCCGTCGAAAACGGATGGATAAAATAATGCAAAAGAAATTGATTTTGTGAAGTTTTTCGACGGAAAATGGATTTCGTCGAAGATTTTTGACGGAAAATGAATTCCGTCGAAAATGGATGAATAAAATAAATGCAAAAGAAATTATTTTATGAAGTTTTTCGACGCAAAATGGATTCCGTCGAAGATTTTTGTCGAAAAAAGTATTCCATCGAAAACGGATGACTAAAATAAATACAAAAGAAATTGATTTTGTGAAGTTTTTCGACGGAAAAAGAATTTCGTCGAAAATGGATTAATAAAATAAATACAAAGGAAATTGATTTTGTAAGTTTTTCGACGGAAAATGGATTCCGTCGAAGATTTTTGACGGAAAATGTATTCTGTCGAAAATGGATGAATTAAATTAATGCAAAAGAAATTTATTTTGTGAAGTTTTTCGACGGAAAATGAATTCCGTCGAAAATGGATGAATAAAATAAATGGAAAAGGAATTGATATTGTGAAATTTTTAGATGGAAAACGGATTCCGTCGAAAATGGATGAATAAAATAAATGCAAAAGAAATTGATTTTATGATGTTTTTCGACGAAAAACGGATTCCGTCGAAGATTTTTGACGGAAAATGAATTCCGTTGAAAATGGATGAATAAAATAAATGCAAAAGAAATTGATTTTATTAATTTTTCGATGAAAAATGGATTCCGTTGAAGATTTTTGACGAAAAATGTATTCCGTCGAAAACGGATGAATAAAATAAATGCAAAAGAAATTGATTTTGTGAAGATTTTTGACGGAAAATGAATTCCGTCGAAAACGGATGAATAAAATAAATGCAAAAGAAATTGATTTTGTGAAGTTTTTCGACGGAAAATGGATTCCGTCGAAGATTTTGGACGGAAAATGGATTCCGTCGAAAATGGATGAATAAAATAAATGTAAAAGAAATTGATTTTGTGAAGTTTTTCGACGGAAAATGGATTCCGTAGAAGATTTTTGACGGAAAATGGATTCCGTCGAAGATTTTTGACGGAAAATGAATTCCATCGAAAACGGATGAATAAAAGAAATGCAAAAGAAATTGATTTGTTGAAGTTTTTCGACGGAAAATGGATTCCGTCGAAGATTTTTGACGGAAAACAAATTCCGTCGAAAATGGATGAATAAAATAAATGCAAAAGAAATTGATTTTGTGAATTTTTTCGACGAAAAATATATGCCGTCGAAGATTTTTGACGGAAAATGAATTCCGTCGAAAATGGATGAATAAAATAAATGTAAAAGAAATTGATTTTGTGAAGTTTTTCGACGGAAAATGGATTCCGTCGAAGATTTTTGACGGAAAATGAATTCCGTCGAAAATGGATGAATAAAATAAATGCAAAAGAAATTGATTTTGTGAAGTTTTTCGACGGAAAA
Source organism: Gastrolobium villosum (assembly GCA_032173675.1). Classification (NCBI taxonomy): domain Eukaryota; kingdom Viridiplantae; phylum Streptophyta; class Magnoliopsida; order Fabales; family Fabaceae; genus Gastrolobium; species Gastrolobium villosum. The sequence continues at coordinate 18,185 of JAVKPL010010516.1, read as the reverse complement.
TGGATTCCGTCGAAGATTTTTGACGGAAAATGTATTCCGTCGAAAATGGATGAATAAAATAAATGCAAAAGAAATTGATTTTGTGAAGTTTTTCGACGGAAAAGTTGAAGATTTTTGACGGAAAATGTATTCCGTCGAAAACGGATGAATAAAATAAATGCAAAAGAAATTGATTTTGTGAAGTTTTTCGACGGAAAATGGATTCCGTCGAAGATTTTGGACGGAAAATGAATTCCGTCGAAAATGGATGAATAAAATAAATGCAAAAGAAATTGATTTTATGAAGTTTTTCGACGAAAAATGGATTCCGTCGAAGATTTTTGACGGAAAATGTATTCCGTCGAAAACGGATGAATAAAATAAATGCAAAAGAAATTGATTTTATGAAGTTTTTCGACGGAAAATGGATTCCGTCGAAGATTTTTGACGAAAAATGTATTCCGTCGAAAACGGATGATTAAAATAAATGCAAAAGAAATTGATTTTGTGAAGATTTTTGACGGAAAATGAATTCCGTCGAAAATGGATGAATAAAATAAATGCAAAAGAAATTGATTTTGTGAAGTTTTTCGACGGAAAATGGATTCCGTCGAAGATTTTGGACGGAAAATGAATTCCTTCGAAAATGGATGAATAAAATAAATGCAAAAGAAATTGATTTTATGAAGTTTTAAGATTGGATTCCGTCGAAGATTTTTGACGAAAAATGTATTCCGTCGAAAACGGATGAATAAAATAAATGCAAAAGAAATTGATTTTGTGATGTTTTTCGACGGAAAATGGATTCCGTAGAAGAAATTTTTTGACGGAAAATGGATTCCGTTGAAGAACGGAAAATGAATTCCATCGAAAACGGATGAATAAAATAAATGCAAAAGAAATTGATTTTATGATGTTTTTCGACGGAAAATGGATTCCGTTTTTTGATGGAAAATGAATTCCGTCGAAAATGGATGAATAAAATAAATGCAAAAGAAATTGATTTTGTGAAGTTTTTCGACGGAAAATGGATTCCGTCGAAGATTTTTGTCGGAAAATGAATTCCGTCGAAAATGAATTATTAAAATAAATGCAAAAGAAATTGATTTTATGAAGTTTTAAAATAAATGTAAAAGAAATTGATTTTATGAAGTTTTTCGACGCAAAATGGATTCCGTTGAAGATTTTTGACGAAAAATGTATTCCGTCGAAAACGGATGAATAAAATAAATGCAAAAGAAATTGATTTTGTGAAGTTTTTCGACGGAAAATGGATTCCGTCGAAGATTTTTGACGGAAAATGAATTCCGTCGAAAATGGATGAATAAAATAAATGCAAAAGAAATTGATTTTGTGAAGTTTTTCGACGGAAAATGGATTCCGTCGAAGATTTTGGACGGAAAATGAATTCCGTCGAAAATGGATGAATAAAATAAATGCAAAAGAAATTGATTTTATGAAGTTTTTCGACGAAAAATGGCTTCCGTCGAAGATTTTTGACGGAAAATGTATTCCGTCGAAAACGATTAATAAAATAAATGCAAAAGAAATTGATTTTGTGAAGATTTTTGACGGAAAATGAATTCCGTCGAAAACGGATGGATAAAATAAATTGCAAAAGAAATTGATTTTGTGAAGTTTTTCGACGGAAAATGGATTTCGTCGAAGATTTTTGACGGAAAATGAATTCCGTCGAAAATGGATGAATAAAATAAATGCAAAAGAAATTATTTTATAAAGTTTTTCGACGCAAAATGGATTCCGTCGAAGATTTTTGTCGAAAAAAGTATTCCATCGAAAACGGATGACTAAAATAAATCCAAAAGAAATTGATTTTTTGAAGTTTTTCGACGGAAAAAGAATTTCGTCGAAAACGGATTAATAAAATAAATACAAAGGAAATTGATTTTGTAAGTTTTTCGACGGAAAATGGATTCCGTCGAGGATTTTTGACGGAAAATGTATTCCGTCGAAAATTGATGAATTAAATTAATGCAAAAGAAATTTATTTTGTGAAGTTTTTCGACGGAAAATGAATTCCGTCGAAAATGGATGAATAAAATAAATGGAAAAAGAATTGATATTGTGAAATTTTTAGATGGAAAACGGATTCCGTCGAAAATGGATGAATAAAATAAATGCAAAAGAAATTGATTTTATGATGTTTTTCGACGAAAAACGGATTCCGTCGAAGATTTTTGACAGAAAATGAATTCCGTTGAAAATGGATGAATAAAATAAATGCAAAAGAAATTGATTTTATTAATTTTTCGATGAAAAATGGATTCCGTTGAAGATTTTTGACGAAAAATGTATTCCGTCGAAAACGGATGAATAAAATAAATGCAAAAGAAATTGATTTTGTGAAGATTTTTGACGGAAAATGAATTCCGTCGAAAACGGATGAATAAAATAAATGCAAAAGAAATTGATTTTGTGAAGTTTTTCGACGGAAAATGGATTCCGTCGAAGATTTTGGACGGAAAATGGATTCCGTCGAAAATGGATGAATAAAATAAATGTAAAAGAAATTGATTTTGTGAAGTTTTTCGACGGAAAATGGATTCCGTAGAAGATTTTTGACGGAAAATGTATTCCGTCGAAGATTTTTGACGAAAAATGAATTCCGTCGAAAATGGATGAATAAAAGAAATGCAAAAGAAATTGATTTGTTGAAGTTTTTCGACGGAAAATGGATTCCGTCGAAGATTTTTGACGGAAAACAAATTCCGTCGAAAATGGATGAATAAAATAAATGCAAAAGAAATTGATTTTGTGAATTTTTTCGACGAAAAATATATGCCGTCGAAGATTTTTGACGGAAAATGAATTCCGTCGAAAATGGATGAATAAAATAAATGCAAAAGAAATTGATTTTGTGAAGTTTTTCGATGGAAAATAGATTCCGTCGAAGATTTTTGTCGGAAAATGAATTCCGTCGAAAATGAATTATTAAAATAAATGTAAAAGAAATTGATTTTATGAAGTTTTTCGACGCAAAATGGATTCCGTTGAAGATTTTTGACGAAAAATGTATTCCGTCGAAAACGGATGAATAAAATAAATGCAAAAGAAATTGATTTTGTGAAGTTTTTCGACGGAAAATGGATTCCGTCGAAGATTTTTGACGGAAAATGAATTCCGTCGAAAATGGATGAATAAAATAAATGCAAAAGAAATTGATTTTGTGAAGTTATTCGACGGAAAATGGATTCAATGCAAAAGAAGATTTTTTGGACGGAAAATGAATTACGTCGAAAATGGATGAATAAAATAAATGCAAAAGAAATTGATTTTATGAAGTTTTTCGACGAAAAATGGCTTCCGTCGAAGATTTTTGACGGAAAATGTATTCCGTCGAAAACGATGATAAAATAAATGCAAAAGAAATTGATTTTATGAAGTTTTTCGACGGAAAATGAATTCCGTTGAAGATTTTTGACGAAAAATGTATTCCGTCGAAAACGGATGATTAAAATAAATGCAAAAGAAATTGATTTTGTGAAGATTTTTGACGGAAAATGAATTCCGTCGAAAATGGATGAATAAAATAAATGCAAAAGAAATTGATTTTGTGAAGTTTTTCGACGTAAAATGGATTCCGTCGAAGATTTTGGACGGAAAATGAATTCCTTCGAAAATGGATGAATAAAATAAATGCAAAAGAAATTGATTTTATGAAGTTTTAAGATGGAAAATGGATTCCGTCGAAGATTTTTGACGAAAAATGTATTCCGTCGAAAACGGATGAATAAAATAAATGCAAAAGAAATTGATTTTGTGATGTTTTTCGACGGAAAATGGATTCCGTAGAACATTTTTGACGGAAAATGGATTCCGTTGAAGATTTTTGACGGAAAATGAATTCCGTCGAAAATGGATGAATAAAATAAATGCAAAAGAAATTGATTTTATGATGTTTTTCGACGGAAAATGGATTCCGTTGAAGATTTTTGATGGAAAATGAATTCCGTCGAAAATGGATGAATAAAATAAATGCAAAATAAATTGATTTTGTGAAGTTTTTCGATGGAAAATAGATTCCGTCGAAGATTTTTGTCGGAAAATGAATTCCGTCGAAAATGAATTATTAAAATAAATGTAAAAGAAATTGATTTTATGAAGTTTTTCGACGCAAAATGGATTCCGCCGAACATTTTTGACGAAAATGGATTCCGCCGAACATTTTTGACGAAAATGTATTCCGTCGAAAACGGATGAATAAAATAAATGCAAAAGAAATTGATTTTGTGAAGTTTTTCGACGGAAAATGGATTCCGTCGAAGATTTTTGACGGAAAATGAATTCCGTCAAAAATGGATGAATAAAATAAATGCAAAAGAAATTGATTTTGTGAAGTTATTCGACGGAAAATGGATTCAGTCGAAGATTTTGGACGGAAAATGAATTCCGTCGAAAATGGATGAATAAAATAAATGCAAAAGAAATTGATTTTATGAAGTTTTTCGACGAAAAATGGCTTCCGTCGAAGATTTTTGACGGAAAATGTATTCCGTCGAAAACGATTAATAAAATAAATGCAAAAGAAATTGATTTTGTGAAGATTTTTGACGGAAAATGAATTCCGTCGAAAACGGATGGATAAAATAAATTGAAAAGAAATTGATTTTGTGAAGTTTTTCGACGGAAAATGGATTTCGTCGAAGATTTTTGACGGAAAATGAATTCCGTCGAAAATGGATGAATAAAATAAATGCAAAAGAAATTATTTTATAAAGTTTTTCGACGCAAAATGGATTCCGTCGAAGATTTTTGTCGAAAAAAGTATTCCATCGAAAACGGATGACTAAAATAAATCCAAAAGAAATTGATTTTTTGAAGTTTTTCGACGGAAAAAGAATTTCGTCGAAAACGGATTAATAAAATAAATGCAAAGGAAATTGATTTTGTAAGTTTTTCGACGGAAAATGGATTCCGTCGAAAATTTTTGACGGAAAATGTATTCCGTCGAAAATTGATGAATTAAATTAATGCAAAAGAAATTCATTTTGTGAAGTTTTTCGACGGAAAATGAATTCCGTCGAAAATGGATGAATAAAATAAATGGAAAAAGAATTGATATTGTGAAATTTTTAGATGGAAAATGGATTCCGTCGAAAATGGATGAATAAAATAAATGCAAAAGAAATTGATTTTATGATGTTTTTCGACGAAAAACGGATTCCGTCGAAGATTTTTGACGGAAAATGAATTCCGTTGAAAATGGATGAATAAAATAAATGCAAAAGAAATTGATTTTATTAATTTTTCGATGAAAAATGGATTCCGTTGAAGATTTTTGACGAAAAATGTATTCCGTCGAAAACGGATGAATAAAATAAATGCAAAAGAAATTGATTTTGTGAAGATTTTTGACGGAAAATGAATTCCGTCGAAAACGGATGAATAAAATAAATGCAAAAGAAATTGATTTTGTGAAGTTTTTCGACGGAAAATGGATTCCGTCGAAGATTTGGGACGGAAAATGGATTCCGTTGAAAATGGATGAATAAAATAAATGTAAAAGAAATTGATTTTGTGAAGTTTTTCGACGGAAAATGGATTCCGTAGAAGATTTTTGACGGAAAATGGATTCCGTCGAAGATTTTTGACGGAAAATGAATTCCATCGAAAACGGATGAATAAAAGAAATGCAAAAGAAATTGATTTGTTGAAGTTTTTCGACGGAAAATGGATTTCGTCGAAGATTTTTGACGGAAAACAAATTCCGTCGAAAATGGATGAATAAAATAAATGCAAAAGAAATTGATTTTGTGAATTTTTTCGACGAAAAATATATGCCGTCGAAGATTTTTGACGGAAAATGGATTCCGTCGAAAATGGATGAATAAAATAAATGCAAAATAAATTGATTTTGTGAAGTTTTTCGATGGAAAATAGATTCCGTCGAAGATTTTTGTCGGAAAATGAATTCCGTCGAAAATGAATTATTAAAATAAATGTAAAAGAAATTGATTTTATGAAGTTTTTCGACGCAAAATGGATTCCGTTGAAGATTTTTGACGAAAAATGTATTCCGTCGAAAACGGATGAATAAAATAAATGCAAAAGAAATTGATTTTGTGAAGTTTTTCGACGGAAAATGGATTCCGTCGAAGATTTTTGACGGAAAATGAATTCCGTCAAAAATGGATGAATAAAATAAATGCAAAAGAAATTGATTTTGTGAAGTTTCGACGGAAAATGGATTCAGTCGAAGATTTTTTGGACGGAAAATGAATTCCGTCGAAAATGGATGAATAAAATAAATGCAAAAGAAATTGATTTTATGAAGTTTTTCGACGAAAAATGGCTTCCGTCGAAGATTTTTGACGGAAAATGTATTCCGTCGAAAACGATTAATAAAATAAATGCAAAAGAAATTGATTATATGAAGTTTTTCGACGGAAAATGAATTCCGTTGAAGATTTTTGACGAAAAATGTATTCCGTCGAAAACGGATGATTAAAATAAATGCAAAAGAAATTGATTTTGTGAAGATTTTTGACGGAAAATGAATTCCGTCGAAAATGGATGAATAAAATAAATGCAAAAGAAATTGATTTTGTGAAGTTTTTCGACGTAAAATGGATTCCGTCGAAGATTTTGGACGGAAAATGAATTCCTTCGAAAATGGATGAATAAAATAAATGCAAAAGAAATTGATTTTATGAAGTTTTAAGATGGAAAATGGATTCCGTCGAAGATTTTTGACGAAAAATGTATTCCGTCGAAAACGGATGAATAAAATAAATGCAAAAGAAATTGATTTTGTGATGTTTTTCGACGGAAAATGGATTCCGTAGAACATTTTTGACGGAAAATGGATTCCGTTGAAGATTTTTGACGGAAAATGAATTCCGTCGAAAATGGATGAATAAAATAAATGCAAAAGAAATTGATTTTATGATGTTTTTCGACGGAAAATGGATTCCGTTGAAGATTTTTGATGGAAAATGAATTCCATCGAAAACGGATGAATAAAATAAATGCAAAAGAAATTGATTTTGTGAAGATTTTTGACGGAAAATGAATTCCTTCGAAAATGGATGAATAAGATAAATGCAAAAGAAATTGATTATGTGAAGTTTTTCGACGGAAAATGGATTCCGTCGAAGATTTTTGACGGAAAATGAATTCCGTCGAAAATGGATGAATAAAATAAATGCAAAAGAAATTGATTTTGTGAAGTTTTTGGACGGAAAATGAATTCCGTCGAAAATGGATGAATAAAATAAATGCAAAAGAAATTGATTTTACGAAGTTTTTCGATGAAAAATGGATTCCGTCGAAGATTTTTGACGAAAAATGTATTCCGTCGAAAATGGATGAATAAAATAAATGCAAAAGAAATTGATTTTGTGAATTTTTTAAATGGAAAATAGATTCCGTCGAAGATTTTTGACGGAAAATGAATTCCGTCGAAAGTGGATGAAAAAAATAAATGCAAAAGAAATTGATTTTGTGAATTTTTTAAACGGAAAATAGATTGCGTCGAAGATTTTGGACGGAAAAAGAATTCCGTCGAAAATGGATGAATAAAATAAATGCAAAAGAAATTGATTTTATGAAGTTTTTCGATGGAAAATGGATTCCGTCGAAGATTTTTGACGAAAAATGTATTCCGTCGAAAACGGATGAATAAAATAAATGCAAAAGAAATTGATTTTGTGAACATTTTTGACAAAAAATGAATTCCGTCGAAAATGGATGAATAAAATAAATGCAAAAGAAATTGATTTTATGAAGGTTTTCGATGAAAAATGGATTCCGTTGAAGATTTTTAACGAAAAATGTATTCCGTCGAAAACGGATGAATAAAATAAATGCAAAAGAAATTGATTTTGTGAAGATTTTTGACGGAAAATGAATTCTGTCGAAAGTGGATGAAAAAAATAAATGCAAAAGAAATTGATTTTGTGAATTTTTTAAACGGAAAATAGATTGCGTCGAAGATTTTGGACGGAAAAAGAATTCCGTCGAAAATGGATGAATAAAATAAATGCAAAAGAAATTGATTTTATGAAGTTTTAAGATGGAAAATAGATTCCGTCGAAGATTTTTGACGAAAAATGTATTCCGTCGAAAACGGATGAATAAAATAAATGCAAAAGAAATTGATTTTGTGATGTTTTTCGACGGAAAATGGATTCCGTTGAAGATTTTTGACGGAAAATGAATTCCATCGAAAATGGATGAATAAAATAAATGCAAAAGAAATTGATTTTGTGAAGTTTTTGGACAGAAAATGGATTCCGTCGAAGATTTTTGACGGAAAATGAATTTCGTCGAAAACGGATTAATAAAATAAATACAAAGGAAATTGATTTTGTAAGTTTTTCGACGGAAAATGGATTCGTCGAAGATTTTGGACGGAAAATGAATTCCGTCGAAAATGGATGAATAAAATAAATGCAAAAGAAATTGATTTTATGAAGTTTTAAGATGGAAAATGGATTCCGTCGAAGATTTTTGACGAAAAATGTATTCCGTCGAAAACGGATGAACAAAATAAATGCAAAAGAAATTGATTTTGTGAAGTTTTTCGACGGAAAATGGATTCCGTCGAAGATTTTTGATGAAAAATGAATTCCGTCGAAAATGGATGAATAAAATAAATGCAAAAGAAATTGATTTTATGAAGTTTTTCGACAAAAAATGGATTCCGTTGAAGATTTTTGACGAAAAATGTATTCCGTCGAAAACGGATGAATAAAATAAATGCAAAAGAAATTGATTTTGTGAAGATTTTTGACGGCAAATGAATTCCGTCGAAAATGGATGAATAAAATAAATGCAAAAGAAATTGATTTTGTGAAGTTTTTCGACGTAAAATGGATTCCGTCGAAGATTTTTGACGGAAAATGAATTCCGTCGAAAACGGATGGATAAAATAAATTGAAAAGAAATTGATTTTGTGAAGTTTTTCGACGGAAAATGGATTTCGTCGAAGATTTTTGACGGAAAATGAATTCCGTCGAAAATGGATGAATAAAATAAATGCAAAAGAAATTATTTTATAAAGTTTTTCGACGCAAAATGGATTCCGTCGAAGATTTTTGTCGAAAAAAGTATTCCATCGAAAACGGATGACTAAAATAAATCCAAAAGAAATTGATTTTTTGAAGTTTTTCGACGGAAAAAGAATTTCGTCGAAAACGGATTAATAAAATAAATACAAAGGAAATTGATTTTGTAAGTTTTTCGACGGAAAATGGATTCTGTCGAAAATTTTTGACGGAAAATGTATTCCGTCGAAAATGGATTAATTAAATTAATGCAAAAGAAATTTATTTTGTGAAGTTTTTCGACGGAAAACAAGATTTTGGACGGAAAACAAATTCCGTCGAAAATGGATGAATAAAATAAATGCAAAAGAAATTGATTTTGTGAATTTTTTCGACGAAAAATATATGCCGTCGAAGATTTTTGACGGAAAATGAATTCCGTCGAAAATGGATGAATAAAATAAATGCAAAAGAAATTGATTTTGTGAAGTTTTTCGACGGAAAATGGATTCCGTCGAAGATTTTTGACGGAAAATGAATTCCGTCGAAAATGGATGAATAAAATAAATGCAAAAGAAATTGATTTTGTTAAGTTTTTCGACGAAAAATGGATTCCGTTGAAGATTTTTGACAAAAAATGTTTTCCGTCGAAAATGGATGAATAAAATAAATGCAAAAGAAATTGATTTTGTGAAGATTTTTGACGGAAAATGAATTCCGTCGAAAATGGATGAATAAAATAAATGCAAAAGAAATTGATTTTGTGAAGTTTTTCGACGGAAAACAAATTCCTTCGAAAACGGATGAATAAAATAAATGCAAAAGAAATTGTTTTTGTGAAGATTTTTGACGGAAAATGAATTCCGTCGAAAATGGATGAATAAAATAAATGCAAAAGAAATTGATTTTATGAAGTTTTTCGATGGAAAATGGATTCCGTCGAAGATTTTTGACGAAAAATGTATTCCGTCGAAAATGGATGAATAAAATAAATGCAAAAGAAATTGTTTTTGTGTAGTTTTTCGACGGAAAAATAATTTCGTCGAAAACGGATTAATAAAATAAATGCAAAAGAAATTGATTTTGTGAAGTTTTTCGACGGAAAATGGATTCCGTCGAAGATTTTGGACGGAAAATGAATTCCGTCGAAAATGGATGAATAAAATAAATGCAAAAGAAATTGATTTTGTGAAGTTTTTTGACAGAAAACAAATTCCGCCGAAAACAGATGAATAAAGTAAATGCAAAAGAAATTGATTTTGTGCAGTTTTTCGACGGAAAATGGATTCCGTAGAAGATTTTTGACGGAAATTGGATTCCTTCGAAGATTTTTGACGGAAAATGAATTCCATCGAAAATGGATGAATAAAATAAATGCAAAAGAAATTGATTTTGTGAAGTTTCTCGACGAAAAATGGATTCTGTCGAAGATTTTTTACGAAAAATGAATTCCGTCGAAAATGGATGAATAAAATAAATGCAAAAGAAATTTATTTTGTGAAGTTTTTCCACGGAAAATGGATTCTGTCGAAGATTTTTGACAGAAAAGGTATTTCGTCGAAAATGAATGAATTAAATTAGTGCAAAAGAAATTTATTTTGTGAAGTTTTTCAACGGAAAGGGAATTCCGTCGAACATGGAATAATAAAATAAAAGTAAAAGAAATTGATTTTTTGAAGTTTTTCGACGGAAAATGAATTTCGTCGAAAACGGATGAATAAAATAAATGCAAAAGAAATTGATTTTGGGAAGTTTTTCGACGGAAAAAGGATTCCGTCGAAGATTTTTGACGGAAAATGAATTCCATCGAAAATGGATGAATAAAATAAATGCAAAAGAAATTGATTTTGTGAAGTTTTTCGACGGAAAATGGATTCTGTCGAAGATTTTTGACAGAAAATGTATTTCGTCCAAAATGAATGAATTGAATTAGTGCAAAAGAAATTTATTTTGTGAAGTTTTTCAACGGAAAATGGATTCCGACGAAGATTTTTGATGGAAAATGGATTCCGTCGAAGATTTTTGAAGGAAAATGAATTCCGTCGAAAACGGATGAATAAAATAAATGTAAAAGAAATTGATTTTGGGAAGTTTTTCGACGGAAAATGGATCGAAGATTTTTGACGGAAAATGAATTCCACCGAAAAAGGATGAATAATATAAATGCAAAAGAAATTGATTTTGTGAAGTTTTTCGACGGAAAATGGATTCCGTCGAAGATTTTTGACGGAAAATGAATTCCGTCGAAAATGGATGAATAAAATAAACGCAAAAGAAATTGATTTTGTGAAGTTTTTCGACGGAAAATGGATTCCTTCGAAGATTTTTGACGGAAAATGAATTCCATCGAAAATGGATGAATAAAATAAATGCAAAAGAAATTGATTTTGTGAAGTTATTCGACGGAAAATAGATTCCGTCGAAGATTTTTGACGGAAAATGAATTCCGTCGAAAATGGATGAATAAAATAAATGCAAAAGAAATTGATTTTGTGAATTTTTTCGACGGGAAATAGATTCCGTAGAAGATTTTTGACGGATAATGAATTCCGTCGAAATTGGATGAATAAAATAAATGCAAAAGAAATTGATTTTATGAAGTTTATCGACGAAAAATAGATTCCGTCGAAGATTTTTGACGAAAAATGTATTCCGTCGAAAATGGATGAATAAAATAAATGCAAAAGAAATTGTTTTTGTGTAGTTTTTCGACGGAAAAATAATTTCGTCGATAACGGATGAATAAAATAAATGCAAAAGATATTGATTTTGTGAAGTTTTTCGACGGAAAATGGATTCCGTCGAAGATTTTTGACGGAAAATGAATTCCGTCGAAAATTGATAAATAAAATAAATGCAAATGAAAATGATTTTATGAAGTTTTTGACGGATAATGAATTTCGTCGAAAATGGATGACTAAAATAAATACAAAAGAAATTGATTTTGTGAAGTTTTTCGACGGAAAAAGAATTTCGTCGAAAACAGATTAATAAAATAAATACAAAGGAAATTGATTTTGTAAGTTTTTCAACGGAAAATGGTTTCCGTCGAAGATTTTTGACGGAAAATGTATTCCGTCGAAAATTGATGAATTAAATTAATGCAAAAGAAATTTATTTTGTGAAGTTTTTCGACGGAAATGAATTCCGTCGAAAATGGATCAATAAAATAAATGCAAAAGAAATTGATATTGTGAAATTTTTAGATGGAAAACGGATTCCGTCGAAAATGGATGAATAAAATAAATGCAAAAGAAATTGATTTTATGAAGTTTTTCGACGCAAAATGGATTCCGTCGAAGATTTTTGACGGAAAATGAATTCCGTTGAAAATGGATGAATACAATAAATGCAAAAGAAATTGATTTTATTAATTTTTAGACGAAAAATGGATTTCGTTGAAGATTTTTGACGAAAAATGTATTCCGTCAGAAACGGATGAATAAAATAAATGCAAAAGATATTTATTTTGTGAAGTTTTTCAACGGAAAATGGATTCCGTAGAAGATTTTTGACGGAAAATGGATTCCGTCGAAGATTTTTGATGGAAAATGAATTCCATCGAAAACGGATGAATAAAATAAATGCAAAAGAAATTGATTATATGAAGTTTTTCGACGGAAAATGGATTCCGTCGAAGATTTTGGACGGAAAATGAATTCCGTCGAAAATGGATGAATAAAATAAATGTAAAAGAAATTGATTTTGAGAAGTTTTTCGACGGAAAATGGATTCCGTCGAAGATTTTTGACGGAAAATGAATTCCGTCGAAAATGGATGAATAAAATAAATGCAAAATAAATTGATTTTGTGAAGTTTTTCGATGGAAAATAGATTCCGTCGAAGATTTTTGTCGGAAAATGAATTCCGTCGAAAATGAATTATTAAAATAAATGTAAAAGAAATTGATTTTATGAAGTTTTTCGACGAAAAATGGATTCCGTTGAAGATTTTTGACGAAAAATGTATTCCGTCGAAAACGGATGAATAAAATAAATGCAAAAGAAATTGATTTTGTGAAGTTTTTCGATGGATTTTTTTTGACGGAAAATGAATTCCGTCAAAAATGGATGAATAAAATAAATGCAAAAGAAATTGATTTTGTGAAGTTTTTCGACGGAAAATGGATTCAGTCGAAGATTTTGGACGGAAAATGAATTCCGTCGAAAATGGATGAATAAAATAAATGCAAAAGAAATTGATTTTATGAAGTTTTTCGACGAAAAATGGCTTCCGTCGAAGATTTTTGACGGAAAATGTATTCCGTCGAAAACGATTAATAAAATAAATGCAAAAGAAATTGATTTTGTGAAGATTTTTGACGGAAAATGAATTCCGTCGAAAACGGATGGATAAAATAAATTGAAAAGAAATTGATTTTGTGAAGTTTTTCGACGGAAAATGGATTTCGTCGAAGATTTTTGACGGAAAATGAATTCCGTCGAAAATGGATGAATAAAATAAATGCAAAAGAAATTATTTTATAAAGTTTTTCGACGCAAAATGGATTCCGTCGAAGATTTTTGTCGAAAAAAGTATTCCATCGAAAACGGATGACTAAAATAAATCCAAAAGAAATTGATTTTGTGAAGTTTTTCGACGGAAAAAGAATTTCGTCGAAAACGGATTAATAAAATAAATACAAAGGAAATTGATTTTGTAAGTTTTTCGACGGAAAATGGATTCCGTCGAAAATTTTTGACGGAAAATGTATTCCGTCGAAAATGGATGAATTAAATTAATGCAAAAGAAATTTATTTTGTGAAGTTTTTCGACGGAAAATGAATTCCGTCGAAAATGGATGAATAAAATAAATGGAAAAAGAATTGATATTGTGAAATTTTTAGATGGAAAACGGATTCCGTCGAAAATGGATGAATAAAATAAATGCAAAAGAAATTGATTTTATGATGTTTTTCGACGAAAAACGGATTCCGTCGAAGATTTTTGACAGAAAATGAATTCCGTTGAAAATGGATGAATAAAATAAATGCAAAAGAAATTGATTTTATTAATTTTTCGATGAAAAATGGATTCCGTTGAAGATTTTTGACGAAAAATGTATTCCGTCGAAAACGGATGAATAAAATAAATGCAAAAGAAATTGATTTTGTGAAGATTTTTGACGGAAAATGAATTCCGTCGAAAACGGATGAATAAAATAAATGCAAAAGAAATTGATTTTGTGAAGTTTTTCGACGGAAAATGGATTCCGTCGAAGATTTTGGACGGAAAATGGATTCCGTCGAAAATGGATGAATAAAATAAATGTAAAAGAAATTGATTTTGTGAAGTTTTTCGACGGAAAATGGATTCCGTAGAAGATTTTTGACGGAAAATGGATTCCGTCGAAGATTTTTGACGGAAAATGAATTCCATCGAAAACGGATGAATAAAAGAAATGCAAAAGAAATTGATTTGTTGAAGTTTTTCGACGGAAAATGGATTCGTCGAAGATTTTTGACGGAAAACAAATTCCGTCGAAAATGGATGAATAAAATAAATGCAAAAGAAATTGATTTTGTGAATTTTTTCGACGAAAAATATATGCCGTCGAAGATTTTTGACGGAAAATGAATTCCGTCGAAAATGGATGAATAAAATAAATGCAAAAGAAATTGATTTTGTGAAGTTTTTCGACGGAAAATGGATTCCGTCGAAGATTTTTGACGGAAAATGAATTCCGTCGAAAATGGATGAATAAAATAAATGCAAAAGAAATTGATTTTGTTAAGTTTTTCGAAGGAAAATAGATTCCGTCGAAGATTTTTGACGGAAAATGAATTCCGTCGAAAATGGATGAATAAAATAAATGCAAAAGAAATTGATTTTATGAAGTTTTTCGACGAAAAATGGATTCCGTTGAAGATTTTTGACAAAAAATGTCGAAAACGGATGAATAAAATAAATGCAAAAGAAATTGATTTTGTGAAGTTTTTTTACGTCGAAAATGGATGAATAAAATAAATGCAAAAGAAATTGATTTTGTGAAGATTTTTGACGGAAAATGAATTCCGTCGAAAATGGATGAATAAAATAAATGCAAAAGAAATTGATTTTGTGAAGTTTTTCGACGGAAAACAAATTCCTTCGAAAACGGATGAATAAAATAAATGCAAAAGAAATTGTTTTTGTGAAGATTTTTGACGGAAAATGAATTCCGTCGAAAATGGATGAATAAAATAAATGCAAAAGAAATTGATTTTATGAAGTTTTTCGATGGAAAATGGATTCCGTCGAAGATTTTTGACGAAAAATGTATTCCGTCGAAAATGGATGAATAAAATAAATGCAAAAGAAATTGTTTTTGTGTAGTTTTTCGACGGAAAAATAATTTCGTCGAAAACGGATTAATAAAATAAATGCAAAAGAAATTGATTTTGTGAAGTTTTTCGACGGAAAATGGATTCCGTCGAAGATTTTTGACGGAAAATGAATTCCGTCGAAAATGGATGAATAAAATAAATGCAAAAGAAATTGATTTTGTGAAGTTTTTCGACGGAAAATGGATTCCGTCGAAGATTTTTGACGAAAAATGAATTCCGTCGAAAATGGATGAATAAAATAAATGCAAAAGAAAATGATTTTGTGAATTTTTTAAACGGAAAATAGATTTCCGTCGAAGATTTTCGACGGAAAATGAATTCCGTCGAAAATGGATGAATAAAATAAATGCAAAAAAATTGATTTTGTGAATTTTTTAAACGGAAAATAGATTCCGTCGAAGATTTTGGACGGAAAATGAATTCCGTCGAAAATGGATGAATAAAATAAATGCAAAAGAAATTGATTTTGTGAAGATTTTTGACGGAAAATGGATTCCGTCGAAAACGAATGAATAAAATAAATGCAAGAGAGATTGATTTTTTGAAGTTTTTCGACGGAAAATGGATTTCGTAGAAGATTTTTGACGGAAAATGGATTCCGTCGAAGATTTTTGACGGAAAATGAATTCCATCGAAAACGGATGAATAAAAGAAATGCAAAAGAAATTGATTTGTTGAAGTTTTTCGACGGAAAATGGATTCCGTCGAAGATTTTTGACGGAAAACAAATTCCGTCGAAAATGGATTAATAAAATAAATGCAAAAGAAATTGATTTTGTGAATTTTTTCGACGAAAAATATATGCCGTCGAAGATTTTGACGGAAAATGAATTCCGTCGAAAATGGATGAATAAAATAAATGCAAAAGAAATTGATTTTGTGAAGTTTTTCGACGGAAAATGGATTCCGTCGAAGATTTTTGACGGAAAATGAATTCCGTCGAAAATGGATGAATAAAATAAATGCAAAAGAAATTGATTTTGTTAAGTTTTTCGAAGGAAAATAGATTCCGTCGAAGATGAAAATGGATGAATAAAATAAATGCAAAAGAAATTGATTTTATGAAGTTTTTAGACGAAAAATGGATTCCGTTGAAGATTTTTGACAAAAAATGTATTCCGTCGAAAATGGATGAATAAAATAAATGCAAAAGAAATTGATTTTGTGAAGATTTTTGACGGAAAATGAATTCCGTCGAAAATGGATGAATAAAATAAATGCAAAAGAAATTTTGTGAATTTTGTTGATTTTGTGAGTTTTTCGACGGAAAACAAATTCCTTCGAAAACGGATGAATAAAATAAATGCAAAAGAAATTGTTTTTGTGAAGATTTTTGACGGAAAATGAATTCCGTCGAAAATGGATGAATAAAATAAATGCAAAAGAAATTGATTTTATGAAGTTTTTCGATGGAAAATGGATTCCGTCGAAGATTTTTGACGAAAAATGTATTCCGTCGAAAATGGATGAATAAAATAAATGCAAAAGAAATTGTTTTTGTGTAGTTTTTCGACGGAAAAATAATTTCGTCGAAAACGGATTAATAAAATAAATGCAAAAGAAATTGATTTTGTGAAGTTTTTCGACGGAAAATGGATTCCGTCGAAGATTTTTGACGGAAAATGAATTCCGTCGAAAATGGATGAATAAAATAAATGCAAAAGAAATTGATTTTGTGAAGTTTTTCGACGGAAAATGGATTCCGTCGAAGATTTTTGACGGAAAATGAATTCCGTCGAAAATGGATGAATAAAATAAATGCAAAAGAAAATGATTTTGTGAATTTTTTAAACGGAAAATAGATTTCGTCGAAGATTTTCGACGGAAAATGAATTCCGTCGAAAATGGATGAATAAAATAAATGCAAAAAAAATTGATTTTGTGAATTTTTTAAACGGAAAATAGATTCCGTCGAAGATTTTGGACGGAAAATGAATTCCGTCGAAAATGGATGAATAAAATAAATGCAAAAGAAATTGATTTTGTGAAGATTTTTGACGGAAAATGAATTCCGTCGAAAACGGATGAATAAAATAAATGCAAAAGAAATTGATTTTGTGAAGTTTTTCGACGGAAAATGGATTTGGTAGAAGATTTTTGACAGAACATGAATTCCGTCGAAAATGGATGAATAAAATAAATGAAAAAGAAATTGATTTTATGAATTTTTTAAATGAAAAATAGATTCCGTCGAAGATTTTGGACGGAAAATGAATTCCGTCGAAAATGGATGAATAAAATAAATGCAAAAGAAATTGATTTTGTGAATTTTTTAAACGGAAAATAGATTCCGTCGAAGATTTTGGACGGAAAAAGAATTCCGTCAAAAATGGATGAATAAAATAAATGCAAAAGAAATTGATTTTATGAAGTTTTTCGATGGAAAATAGATTCCGTCGAAGATTTTTGACGGAAAATGAATTCCGTCGAAAACGGATGAATAAAATAAATGCAAAAGAAATTGATTTTGTGAACATTTTTGATGGAAAATGAATTCCGTCGAAAATGGATGAATAAAATAAATGCAAAAGAAATTGATTTTGTGAAGTTTTTCGACAGAAAATGGGTTCCGTAGAAGATTTTTGACGGAAAATGGATTCCGTCGAAGATTTTTGACGGCATTTTGTGAATTTTTTCGACGGGAAATAGATTCCGTAGAAGATTTTTGACGGATAATGAATTCCGTCGAAATTGGATGAATAAAATAAATGCAAAAGAAATTGATTTTGTGAAGTTTTTCGACGGAAAAATAATTTCGTCGAAAACGGATTAATAAAATAAATGCAAAAGAAATTGTTTTTGTGTAGTTTTTCGACGGAAAAAGAATTTCGTCGAAAACGGATTAATAAAATAAATGCAAAAGATATTGATT
>JAVKPL010010515.1:0-46336 GCA_032173675.1 Gastrolobium villosum | reverse complement strand
GTGAGCGTGGATGCCTCTGTAATCCCACGCTTGCAGCGTCAACCTCACGCTGTGAGCGTGGATCTTACTCTTTGCCAATCCTCATTTTCCTTCAGATTTGTTTGTTTTACCTGAAATTTGAGCATAAAATCAGTTAAACACTTTTGAAAGTGGAATTTAAGGATTATAACAAGATCCATTGCATTTTAGCTGAGGAATAGTTCATTATTCTTCTCTTTTTGGCTTGAATTTACTTATGTGCTGACGGCACATCAAACAATTCCCAGATTTGAACGTTGCTGTCCCCAGCAATGTAATGAATCAGAAGAGAAACAAGATGAACTTCTGCAAAGAAACATCTGAGCATCTATATTTTAAGAATTTTAACTGCTATGCACTTATAACTTCATGGCAAAGGAAATCTGTGATAATACTTTTCAGTTTCATCAAGAATTTGGATCCCAGCTTGAATGTTTCTCACTAACATGCATATTTTTGTCACTCAGTGTTTGAGGGTTCTGCACTCAATCCCTCAATGTAGCAGTTAATCTTTGAGGTTTGAACATATTCTCAAATCCTTAAAAATAAGGAATCCATTTGCCATGCATCTACTGATCAAAAGGTCTTTGCAAGGTTGTAACTTGGCTTAGGCTAAGGTATGAATATTTGGGAGAGTAGCTAATTGTTACTGTATATGAGATTGAAGAACTATTAGTTGTTCATGCTCAGAAACAATTTTACTTAGTTCTTCCTTTCCTATTCATATTTTTCTTTTTCTTCTTCCTTCCTGACCTTTTTCTGCTTTTTCAGTTGCTATGCAACTTTTCATTTGTTCTCTTTTATCTCAGCTTTTGTTTTTGTCAGCACTTCAACTTCCATGAACCTCTTTTTTTTTGAATTTTCTGTAATAAGTACTTCAATCTCATTCAAGGTGTGTCAATAGGAAAAGAAGTCATGTGTCTTATGGTTGAATCCAATAAGAAATAACAGGCTAAGGCTCAAATGGGCTAGCAATGACGATTTCTTTGGACAGTTATTTGGCCAAGTAACTACAAGAAGGAACTGCCTTTATCATCTCAGCCATGCATGCAAGCTAGAGAAACAATTCAAATTCAAGAAACCACTACACTGAGAGGTTTTCCTAATTTCTATTTTCAGCTCAATCTCTATGCTGTTTTCCAAACCAGGATCTAACTTCCAGAATTCACATCAGGCATTATCTTAGAAAGATTTACCATGAAGTAACTATACAGATAGGCAGACATCATTCTCAAATCAAATGCACAAATGAATATTCACAGATATCATTGATTCATTCCAATTTAAGACTTGAAGCAACATGTCAAACCTGAGATTGCTTGCTTTTTTTTTTTTTTTTTTTTTTTTTTTTTTTTTTAGATGCAAACTGAAATGAAATGAGAAGGAAAACTAAAACTAATTAAAACAGTAAATGTGTTAAGAATCTCCCTTTTGTGTTCCACATCTAGCAATGTTTCGCATGTGCGGCATGCGACCCAATTCCCAGATTTAGAACATTGCTGTCCTCAGCAACAACTATTTTCAGCACAAAGTACACATTCTGTCAACTGGAACATGCACATCTTTGTTAATCAACAAAACAAATTTTTTTTTTTTTTTCAAAGATATTGCATCAAAAGGGAAAATCTTTCATCATATTGTCTTCCAACAAAATCAAATAAGGAAATTGACTTAAAAACATTAAAACTACAATTAAAAATTGTTTTTGAAAAGATAGAGGATCATCAGTAATCCTCCATGGTGTCATCATCAGCTGGGGGTGAAGAATGTGGATGCTGTGATCTGAAATTAGTGGTGTCAATCCCACGATCACTGCATAGTCTCTCAAGCATACCCCGCATGAGCCTCTGCTCAATCGTCATGTCTTGCATCTGACGATCCAATCTCTGAAGAAGTACCATTTCTGCAGAAGGTGCTGATGCCGATACAGATGCAGATGCTGGAGCTGGTGGCGGTATTGGTTGCTGTCCACCCAAGGCACACGACGCCTTCCAGATGGAATGACGGTTGGACTCCGCCCTCATTGTATGAAAATTGGCTTGTGTAAGCTCCTTTTTTACTTTTACATCATCAGCCTCATCATTATCAATTTCCACCCCAGCTTCCAAGCAAAGTTGCTCTATCAAGGAGCTGTGGGCTAGATGGATCTCAGCTTTTTTCTGGGTGATGATGTATACAATCCTTTCAGATAGTAGAGCGGCAATATCCAAATTCTCCTCACTCATGAGGGTATAAAGCAGTGCCGCTCTCTCAACATTCACATCACTCATATTGGTAGAAGCTATGATTGTTGAGTTGATAAATGTATGCCAGAACATCGCTTCAGGATTCAGATCCAACCTTTCCAATTTCTCAGGTACCCCTGAATTTCCACTTTTTGTTTTCCAGGTGGCATAAGGATGGGTGATTGCACTTTTGATTCTTTCAGCAATCTCTGGCATATCCTCCCAATACAGTCCGGTTTCTTCAGAAGGTTGCATTTTGTTATAGGTTTGAGCAAAATAGCATGCTTTGCTCCTGTCAAAGCTGGTGCCCAGAAATGTCTCTATTACTGCGGGAGAGAAAGAAATCTCATGTCCCCGCACCCAACTTTTCCTTGTTGAGTCCACCATTTCCAAGTCAGCATTTGCACAAAACTCTTTGAGAATTGTACTTGAACTTGGACCAGCAAATCGCACCAGTTTGTTCCACCTTCTTCTTTCGGCTGTTATCCTGACCGGACAGTCACTATCCAGAAAAGCACTAACTTGTCTTTCCGAAATGATCTTCTTAGGTGCAAACCATTGATAGTACCGTTCTTGAGCCTCAGGGGACAAGAACCTAGTACTATCAAAAATGGAGGAAGAAGACGTTCGCGGCCTCTTTGTGCCAGCAGCACTACTGTCGCCCGTTTTCTTCCCTGAGCCAGCTCCTTTTGTGGTCCTTTTAACTTGCTTGTCCTACACTCAGAAAAGTTCCAACACAATAGAATTCAAGCATGTGCATCAATGTCAATATTGATAGTGAAAATATGCAGTGAATTCCCAGATTTATTTTACACAGTAGGCCCTTTGTTCTGTGCATGATAAGCATGGTGATTCAATAACATATCGACTCTTTATCCACAACAAATGTGTCAAACATCTAGTCACAATTTATCTCATTCAACATGCATAGTTGACCAAATATTTCAGCAAAACACTGGGTGGTCTGATAACAGAGAAACAATCACTCAATCATATCTATCAAAAATCATCTTTTAACCCTAAGTTGGTTCCACCAATTCATAGGCATGAGAGTTAAATTTTCAATTTTCTTGCATGTATAGATTTAACAGTTATCAATTCTTTGTTATCCCTAGTAGGAATAACATCAAACACATGGTGTGCGCAAATATTTTGAACAATTAAAATCCTCAAGCCACACCAGATTTTTCCCAACATGCTTATAACTATGGAATATGAAAACAAGGCAGCATGAATCATATTAGATGTTACCTTTCCTCCAGCCATTGATGAAAATCCCTATTTAGAGATCAAAAACCCACGAATTCCACAGTAATGGTGATGCACGGTGGTGAAAAGAAGAGGGAATGAGTGAAGAATGTGGTGATGTGTGGTGGTGAGTGGATGAGAAGAGAGGGAGATGGAAGGAGTGACAGCAGTGATAAGGTGAGGAGAGGAGAAGAGAGGGAGGAGAGTAGAAGAGGATGAGTGGTTTAGGGTTTTTAATGAAAACCTTCGACCTTTCAGATTCACGCTTGCAGCGTGACTCCCACGCTGTAAGCGTGGAGCTTTCTGACCATTCACGCTTGCAGCGTGAATCCCACGCTGTAAGCGTGAAGCTTTCTGACCATTCACGCTCCAAGCGTGACGGTTGACGCTCTCAGCGTGGAGGTCACTGGAAGTTCACGCTCCAAGCGTGACGGTTGACGCTCTCAGCGTGGAGGTCACTGGAAGTTCACGCTCCAAGCGTGACGGTCTTCAGCATTTTCACGCTCACAGCGTGACGGTTCCTATTCATTCACGCTGTAAGCGTGGATCCCACGCTTGGAGCGTGGAACCTTCTGTTTTGTCACGCTAAAAGCGTGAAATTCACGCTGACAGCGTGAAACACCAATTTTTTTTTTTTTTTTTTTTTACCCCTGTTGGGTTGCCTCCCAATGAGCGTTTGTTTAATGTCACGAGCCTGACAGAAATCTTTCAAGATTTAGGAGAAGATAGAGGGACAGAAATTGTGTCTCTATAAATATCCCCACCATGATAAACTTTCAATCGACACCCATTGACCTTGAAAGGTCTTTCTATGTTAAGAGGGGAAATCTCAACTGTCCCATATGGGAATATCTTTTTAATCACAAAAGGACCAGACCAACGAGATTTTAACTTGCCCGGAAATAACCTTAATCGGGAGTTATATAAGAGTACCTGCTGTCCTGGCTTAAACTCCTTAGGCTGAATTCTTTTATCATGCCATTTCTTTGTCTTTTCTTTATAAATTCTGGCATTCTCATAAGCTCCTAGCCTAAACTCATCCAACTCGTTCAATTGCAGCAATCTTTTAGCATTAACTTTTGAGGGCTCAAAATTTAAAAATTTAATAGCCCATAAAGCCCTATGCTCCAATTCTACAGGAAGATGACAGGATTTACCATAAACCAATTGGAATGGTGACATACCTATTGGTGTTTTGAACGCAGTTCGGTATGCCCAAAGCGCATCATCCAGTTTCTTAATCCAATCCTTCCTTGAATTATTCACTGTTTTTTCTAAAATCCTCTTCAGCTCTCTATTGGAGATTTCCACTTGTCCGCTAGTCTGAGGATGGTACGGTGTTGCCACCTTGTGAGTAACACCATATTTTGCAAGCAAACTCTCAAATTGCTTATTACAAAAATGGGTTCCTCCATCACTAATGATTGCACGAGGGACCCCAAAGCGGGTGAAAATATTCCTTCTTAAGAAGGAAATCACCACTCTTGCATCATTTGTGGGTGATGCAATTGCTTCTACCCACTTGGATACATAATCCACAGCAACTAAGAAGTATTGATATGAGTAAGACTTAGGAAATGGTCCCATGAAGTCAATTCCCCATACATCAAAAAGTTCCACCTCCAATATACAGTTGAGAGGCATCTCATCCTTTCGTGAAATATTCCCAGTTCTCTGGCATCTATCACACTTCTCCACAAAATTCCGTGTATCTTTAAAGATTGTTGGCCAATAGTAGCCACTTTGCAATATTTTTTGCACGGTTCGGTTAGTTCCGAAATGACCCCCGTAATCAGACGCATGGCAATGCCATAGAATATCTGGTATCTCGAATTCAGCAACACACCTTCGAATAATACCATCAGCACATTGGAAATATAAGAATGGATTATCCCAATGGTACCTCCTCGCATCATGTAAGAATTTTTTCTTTTGTTGCCAAGTCAAATCATCTGGAATTTCACCAGCAGCTTTGTAATTTGCAATATCACTACCAAAAAAATGCTGATTAGCCACATTTAAAAATGTGGCAAACATTGATAAAAAATGTGGCTAACATATTCTACCACATTTTGATTAAATGTGGCTATAAGAGGTGTTGCAATAATTTAGCCACATTATTTTATTCACTTAGCCACATTTTGACTGAGTGTGGTAGCCTGCTTTTAGCCACATTTACTGTTAATTTAGCAACTTTACAAATGTGGTTAAACTGTTTTGTTTGCCACAGTAGAGAAATGTGGCTAATTGTGCCTAATTTTTTTTTTTAGCAATATTCATGACCATGGCTAATATATGAATTTTTTTTTGAAAAATTAAAAATATTATGAATTCTATAAATATTACAATAATAAAGAAAATAATGTTAAAAATAGCTCAAACATGATTTAGAAATGTGAACCAAACACCAAATATTATATTCTATTATCACTGAAAAATTTGTACAAGCCATCATGTTTTCAATTTATATAAGCTAATCAAGCTTTCTACCAATGTCATATAGGTAAAAAAAGGCCAAATAAAACTAATAAGAAATTTACTTATGGGACATCCATACAAAACAAGTATCTTCTCAATTCCATAAAAAAAGTACAGTGGTACAAATTTTCCATATCATTCATTTAGAATTTGTTCTTATATGCCATCCTCCTCCTTTGAAATGTCATCTACTATATCACACCTGCACAAATCAATTCCATATTATGTTAATATATGAGCTATTATGAATCCAAAGAATCTGCAAGTTCAAGAATCTGCAATAATGACCTAAATCATTTAATGGCTGTAGTGATTGTTTTTATCTATAACCGAAATCATTTAATGGCTTCTTAGATGCTCGAATAAGGTTATGAAAAAACATAGTAAAATGTTAAACTTTTATGATTTTTGTATAAAATTTGGAAGGGATCTCAGTAAGTAGCATCACCCAATAATAAGACTTGGATTAACCTCAAGACACGGATTACCATGATTGTCCATAAATTGGGGGTTAATTATCCAAAGAATTATTTACAAAAAATAAAAAAATAAGGCAAGAATAATAAAAAGATACTGTGATTTTAATACAAAAATACAAATCTAAACCTGTATTTTGTCGATTCGTTACTATAAACTGAAATAGTGGTTGTGAATTCCTGCACAAAAATAGGAAAATTGATTAACGATCTATTTCTATATGAATACAAGCCACAGCATAGAGAGTCAATATTGTTGATTACATGATAAAAAAAATGGCCTAAATGTATCCTTCCATGTTAAATTTTACATGATAAAATTTGTGTATTTATCTTTTCCTTCATTAACGATTATTGAACCCCACTTATTTAATGCATGTGAAAAGATAGATATATACAAAAATTTAACATGCCACCCCACTTAAACTTATATTAACCAAAAAAAATAAAAATAAAAATAACATGTCACCACTCCTGCCTAAACTTCCTCATTTACTGCTAGAAACAACATCCACAATAACAATTAAGAGACTAACACCAAGTGTCCCACATATGCCAACAAACAAACTAAACCATTCCCCACCACCACAACCACAGCATTAAGTGGGGGTTCCCAAAATCATTACTTAGGGAACAAACACCAAAGCAAGCACTTTGTTATTACAAAAAAACAGAACTTAGATTTTAAGGTGTAAAATTGAACGAACATTTTTTAAACAGATTTGATCACAAACCTAACATGACTCCTGCAATTTTAGTTCATCATAAAACTTGTACCTTTCAACTGAAATCAAAGAGGATTCAATGCCCATTATTAAAGAATGGCAAATAAGAATAAGAATAAGTGGAATAAAGTTCATTTTTAAATATTTTCTCACCTGAAGATCTCTAAAGGCTGCATCACTACCATCTTCTCGGTTTGGAAAATTTTCATAAACGTGACTAATATATAGCTAACAAAAAGGCTCTTCAAAATCTTTGAAGAACAATTGTTTGAATAAGATTCAATCCCTTTCAGCAGCATGACCATCTCAATTGAATCAGTTGTCAAAGATTCTATTCCACCAAAATAAAAGTCCTTATTTTCTTCAACCATGAAGAAAGAATGGCTGACAAAGAACGTAAATTAACCTCTTAAAATCAGTCATGGTTTTGACAGTAAAAAAAATTGTCTCTTTATTGGTTAGTAATGCATGTTCTAAAGCCTTTTAAGTCAGACAGACGGTTCCATATCATAAAATAGCTTTAAATCCAAACTACCCATATGCTTTGTATCTATTCTATTTTACTTTTATTTTCTTGCATAATTAAAATGAGATGAAAATTGTAAGTCGTGACATGTACCTGTAACCTCGACTTCCTAAGTTATTCTACAAATGCCTATTCCTGCAATAATACAATGCGTTTGAATGAGGTTAATGGTAGCATATCCATACATTTAGCAAGTATTGCACTGAAGTAGTGATTGGATTTGGTAAAAAAAAGGCTACTGCACAAGAACAAAAAACTATAAACCTCTAAAAAAATATTAGGAGAGACGTGAGTGACTCAAAGCATTATACATACTAATATGATACGATTACTTGCCATAAACTAATACATCATATTCCATAATCAATAGAATAGCATCTTTTCTTTTTTTAAATGTGGCAGTAATATACATCATCTCTTTGGTGAAATAAAATAGAATAATTTGATTGTGTAGAACTATTGAGTTGGACAATGGGTTGAGGGAACATATAGATAAACTTCACTTTTGTTTTTTTTATGGACGAAGTAGGCAAATTCCCTCATAGATACTACACTATCGGATCCCCTATCAACATCTTATCCATATTAATTATAGTTCTACAATAATAACGACCCGCGACATACGTTATGGGTGAGTATTAAATAGATTCATCACTATTTGATCATACGCCACCAACGTCTTAATTATTTACAGAGCAATATTAGTTAAATAACATAGTCCGAGATAGAACAAGAAATTATAAGCATGAAAATTACCCTTGCGCTTCAGCTGTTTAAGTTTCAAGCTCTTCTTCAAGTGGATTTTTCCTGAAGATATACGGTTATCTTTGGTTTCCCCTGCTCGCAAAATCAAACTATATAGGCTCAAACAAATCCATCAAACATGTATTCTGCTTTTAGCTTGGTCCATGAAAAACATAAACTCAAAAATTATGCCAAAAAAAAATTACAAAGACACTGTTCCATCCCAATTCTCATCTTAGAAATAAATCAAGTGATGCAAGCTTTTACACAGTCCACACACATTGATAAAGGTTGATCCAGATCTAACTCCTTTTCAGAAATCAAATCCTAAACATCTAATTAAAACTGGCTAGATTCTAATCGAATTTTACAAGTGAGCATTTCATGAATCAAATGAAAACATATTAATACATTGCAATCCAGTAGCATAATCCTGAACACAACATTTCAAAGTACACTCTCTAATCAATCCTACAAATATTTAGCTCATGATAGCAAACAAAATTGAAATTAAAAGGAACATATTGTATTTCACAAGCTGCTCAAACAAAGTAAAGAAGATCCATTACATAGCAGGAACCAGAACTAACAGAACTATATATATATACCACATTAGCATAATTGCTTTAGACGGTAAAATACTACCAAATTGGGATTAGTCCATTTTCATCAAACTTGCAGACGCTATGGTCACTTGGATTGAAGCTTAGGGGATAAAATACTACTGAATTTCCATATTTGAACTTCCCAAAACCAATACAACATATCCATATAGATTTGACCAACAACGACTCAGGGAACCATCAAACCTGGCCTGTCTAATATCAACCAAGTAACCTTTAGCTTTATGGCTGATTCTCTGCAACTGCCTTAGGTGAAGATCCGGAAGCCATTTCTATCTGAAATCCAACCCAAAAAAAAAGTAGAATGATAAAATAAAATAAAATAAAAACAAAGTAAGAAACAATAACAACTCAATTATTAAAATAAAAGAACCATGAATAAAATTCTGAAGAATAAAATTCAGAGAAAAAAGGTAGATAGTAAATTGAAAAAAAAAGCAACTAAATCAAATTAAATTGATACCTGTTGGCATGAAATGAAATAAGCCTTGACGTATGAGATTGATAACAAAAGCTCCGGAAGGAAGAAAAAATAATAAAACGGACCAGCAAAACCCTAGATTAAAAAGAAAAAGAGTAAAACACTACAACATTCATGAATCTGTGCATATCGTGCATAGATCGAAAAGATTAAGAGTCACCTTGGCACTGAAAGCTTCACATTTGGTGGAATCTAGAAGAAAATTGACGATGTAATGGCTTGCTTGAACAAATAATATATTCAAGATCTGAAGCTCAAGCTTAAAGAAGAAAGTGAGTTTCAAAGATTTTGTTGAACATTCTTCCAAAATTGCTTCAACGATTCAAAGATTTTAGAAAAACAGGGGTTTTTTTTCATACGACTAGAATGGTTTCCTATGCATAGGAAACGAATAGAGAAAAACCTTTACGGGAAGGGAAATAAAAGAATTAAAAAAAATTAGCCACATCTAAATATAATGTTGTAAATGGGGGTATATTTGTACTTTTACCATCATGTTAATAAATGTGGTTAATTGGATGTCGCAGTACACCGTGTTTTTTGTAGTGTATTTGCAAACCATGGATGCATAATTATTGCCATCACCTGTTCATCAGGAAAAAATTCATTGATCTCAACTTCATGTCCTTCTTGTAATTGCTTATTTTGAATTCTTGACAGATGATCAGCAACTTTATTTTCCACACCAATTTTGTCCCTAATTTCTAAATCAAACTCTTGAAACAAAAGCATCCATCGCAACAATCTTGGCTTTGCATCTTGCTTGCTCATTAAATGCTTAATAGCAGCATGATCAGTAAAAATAACAACTTTAGAGCCTATCAGGTAAGACCTAAATTTGTCTAATGCATAAACTACTGCAAGCATTTCTTTTTCAGTAGTGGCATAATTTGCTTGTGCCTCATTAAATACTTTGCTTGCATAGTAAATAACATGTAACAATTTATTCTTACGCTGACCAAGAACTGCTCCCATAGCGTATGCGCTAGCATCGCACATGAGTTCAAACGGAAGATTCCAATCTGGTGCTATCAGAACTGGTGCTGTGGTTAGCTTTTCTTTTAATGCATTGAATGCATCAAGACAAGCTTCATCAAACAGAAACTCTTTGTCTTTTACCAACAGCTGGCTAAGAGGTTTTGCAATTTTCGAGAAATCCTTGATGAATCTTCGATAAAACCCTGCATGACCTAAAAAACTTCGAACTCCATTAATGTTAACGGGAGGAGGAAGTTTTTCAATAAGCATCAATTTAGCCTTATCAACTTCAATGCCCTGTTTGGAAATCTTATGGCCCAATACTATGCCATCTTGTACCATAAAATGGCATTTTTCCCAATTAAGCACTAAATTAGTTTCCTGACATCGCTTCAAAACTTTAGCTAAATTAACTAAGCATGAATCAAAGCAGGAACCAAACACAGAAAAATCATCCATAAAAACCTCTAAATTTTTTTCTACCATATCAGAAAAGATAGAAAGCATACACCTTTGGAATGTTGCAGGTGCATTGCAGAGGCCAAATGGCATTCTTCTGTAAGCGAAGATTCCAAATGGGCATGTGAAAGCCGTCTTTTCCTGATCCTCTGGTGCTACTGGAATTTGATTGTATCCGGAATATCCATCCAAGAAACAATAAAAAGCGTGACCTGCTAATCTTTCCAGCATTTGATCAATAAATGGAAGAGGAAAATGATCCTTCCTGGTGGCTGAATTCAACCTCCTATAATCCACACACATCCTCCAACCTGTGATAGTTCTTGTGGGAATCAGCTCATTCTTCTCATTTTTAATGACAGTTAATCCTCCCTTTTTAGGGACTGTCTGTACTGGACTTACCCAAGCAGTGTCAGAAATGGGGTAAATCATTCCAGCATCCATGAGTTTCATCACCTCTTTCCGAACTACTTCTTTCATTGTTGGGTTTAATCTTCTCTGAGGTTGCCTCAGTGGTTTGATATTATCTTCCATTAAAATCTTATGAGTACAGAAGGAAGGATTTATTCCCTTCAGATCAGAGATGGACCACCCAATAGCTGTCTTGTGTTCTTTAAGTATTTTCAATAGCTTCTCTTCTTCAGAAGGAGACAATTCTTTACTGATGATGACTGGGTAATCTTCTGTATTTCCCAGAAAGGCATATTTAAGAGTGTGAGGTAACTCTTTTAATTCAACCTTTGGTGGTTTAGAGATTATTTCTTCTTCTTTTTCCAATACCTCAAAAACAGTTCCTTGCCTTTCTTGAGAATCTTCTTCATCTAAGTCATTGAACTCTTCTTCATCTTCTATATCACCGATGTTCACTTCTTTGACTGCTTCTTCAATCACATCAAGTTTGAAACAGTCATTGTGGTCGGATGAGTTCTTCATAGCTTTGAACACGTTAATTGTAACTGTCTCATCATTCATACGTAGTTCAAGCTTTCCTTGTTCAACATCAATCATAGCTCTAGCCGTAGCTAAAAATGGCCTTCCTAGTAGAAGAGGTATTTCACTCTCTTCTTCCATATCCAACACAATGAAGTCTGCAGGGAAGATGAACCTGTCAACTTTGACAAGTACATCTTCAATGACTCCGTTAGGTTTTCTCAACGAACGATCTGCCAATTGTAAGGAAACCTTTGTTGGCTTTAGTTCAGAGATTCCTAAGGCTTTGCATAGTGAAAGTGGCATCAAGTTTATGCTTGCCCCAAGATCACATAATGCCCGACCCACATCAATGTTGCCTATAGCAATTGGGATGTTAAAGCTTCCTGGATCTTGAAGCTTTGGTGGAAACTTCTTTGTTATGATGGCACTACATTCTTCAGTTAGTGCAACTGTTTCACATTCCTGCAACTTATGTTTTCTAGACAATAAATCTTTCATAAACTTAGCATAATTTGGCATGTTAGCAAGAGCTTCAGCAAATGGAATATTAATATGCAGTTTTTTAAAAATATCTAAAAACCTGGCATACTGTTGTTTCTGCACTTGCTGCTTGAGCTTCATGGGATAAGGTACTTCCTGAAACCGAGAAAAATCATTTGTTGATTTTGGAGTCTCAACAGCTTTCTCCTTTCCCTTCTTCTTGTCTTGCTTTGCAGGTTCTTCATGCTCTTTGATTGATGGTTCTTCCTTTTCCTCTACTCTCCTCAATGGTTCATCTATCTTTTCTGGCTGGACTATTTTAGGCTTTTCTTGAGGAGTGATCACAATTCCACTTCTAGTCACAATGGAATTACAATCCTCTTTGGGATTTGCAATTGTATCTCCAGGAAACTGCCCCGGGGTTCTGTCAGCTAATTGTTTGGACAGCTGTCCTATTTGAGTCTCCAGATTCCGAATGGAAGCATCTTGATTTTTGTGGTAAGCCCTGGTTTCTTTCATGAACGCACTTGTACTTTCCATGTGATCATTTGTAGTTTTAGAAAGCTGTAGCATGGCTTTCTCTAAATCAGATGGCTCTTTTTGCGGGAGAGGAGGAGGTTGTAGAAAGTTATTGGATTTATAATCCAATCCTCCCCCTTGATTTCTTCTTTGAAAATTGTTTCCTTGACCACTGTTCTGATTCCTTTGATATCCCTGATTGTTTTGTGGTGGCCTTGGATCATACCACACTCCATTAACCTGGAATGCATCAGCTCCCATAAGTGTGGGACACTCATTGGATTCATGTTCCTCCGTACAATATTCACAAGTAATTGAATTGACTTGACTTGTGGATAATCGCATTTTGTCCAACTTAGCATTCATGTTTGCTAATTGTTGTGAAATCATCTTCTGTTCGGCTAAGGAAGCATCTTGGTTTCCAAGTTGTAGAATTCCCCTTTTAACTTGAGCTGGTTGAGTGGATTGAACTTCTGTTGAGGCATTTTCATTTCGTGCCAGGTGGTCAATCAACTCTAAAGTTTCTGCTGCAGTCTTTCTTCCTATGGTTCCTCCAGCTGCACCATTGACAATCATTCTTGTGTCTGGTGTCATTCCATTGTAGAAAACCCTAACCTTCTTCTCATTTGGAAAGTCATATTGAGGGCATTTTCTGATCAATTCTTGGAATCTTGTCCATGCTGCACAAAGGGTCTCTCCCGGTTGTTGAATAAAATTGGTGATCTCATTCACCAACTTGTTGTATTTTTCCCGAGAGAAATGTTCAGCAAAGAACTTGGCTGCCAACTCATCCCACGTTCTTATGCTATTAGGGGGTTGTCGGTCTAACCACCTAAGACTCTTCCCTATTAATGCAAAAGGAAACAATCGGAGTCGGATTGCATCATCAGATACCCCATTATGTTTAGTGGTCACTACTAGAAAATGCTTTTTTTTCGACGGAAAAATTCCGTCGAAAATGATAAAAATTCCGTCGAAAATGACATTTTCGACGGAATTTTCGACGGAAAAGAAGCCGTCGAATAAGTCTTCGTAGGTAATAAATTTTTCGACGGAATTAGAGATTCCGTCGATTTTTTTCGACGGAATAATTTCTGTGGAAAATTTCGACGGAAAAATAAGTCCGTCGAAATTTTCGACGGAAAATGAATGACATTCTGTCGAAAAATCTTGTATTAATTTTCGACGGAAAATAAATTCTGTCGAAAATTTTCGACGGAAAATGAACGTAATTCCGTCGATAAATCTTTTAATATTTTTCGACGGAAAATAAATTCTGTCGAAAATTTTCGACGGAAAATAAATTCTGTCGAAATTTTTCGACGGAAAATGAACGAAATTCCGTCGAAAATTTTTTTAATATTTTTCGACGGAAAATAAATTCTGTCGAAATTTTTCGACGGAAAATGAATAAAATCTCGTCGAAAAATCTTTTAATAATTTTCGACGGAAAACAAATTCCGTCGAAGATTTTCGACATAAATTTTTTGAATATTTTTATCTCTAGAAAATTAATATCAACTTATGTTTCACACGTGATGAACAAATATATGAAAGTAACATATCATAATTATATGATTTTAATATAATTATGATATGTTAATAATCCCTGTCATATACTAATCAAAATATACTTGTATATATAAATGTCCAACACATATACTAATCAATAGGGACATACATATACAAAAGTCCTTATCATATACTAATCAAAAGAGTAGTATGTCTAAAAATGTCCAAGACATATGCTAATCAAAAGGGACATACATATACAAAAGTCCCCTGTCATATACAAATCAAAAGAGTCCTATATGTATAAATGTCCAAGATATATACTAATAAAACAGGAACATACATATACAAAAGTCCCTGTCATATACTAATCAAAATAGTCATTCGATAATCTGTTTTCAAGCTTAGGGCTGTCAGACAAGCGGATAAGGTGGTGTGTGTCTCACAACCATCCCACAATGGACGTTGGGATGCTTGAAGCATGTTGAAAAATTGTTGTGCTTCTGGATTAGGATCTTCATGCATTAACTGTTGAATTTCATATGTTTCACCCTGTAGGTGCGCTCCTATATGTGGACCTGCAGCATCCATGACCAATTGCTGATATTGTTCATAGTTATCTCGTTGACCACTTCCGCCATAATATGAGTGTCTATCAACCACTGGGGGAGGATTCGGATGAGATTCCCCATGACTTGACCAACAATAATAATCAGGCATGAAGCCGTACTTACACAAATGCACCCTCACTGTGTCTGCATTATGAAATTTCGTACACTTGCACTTCTTACAAGGACAACGAAACTCAGTCATTGAGTTGGTGCTATTTTCAATTGCAAATTGTATGAACCTCTTAATTCCATGTTGGAATTGTAAAGTGATTGACCTTGAATCATCTATGCGATTATACATCCAACTCCTATCATTTGATCCTTCCATAGACTTAAAAATGAAAAGAACTCTGCAAACCATACCATGAACATGTAGAATATAAGGAATGAATGACATAGAATGCGAAAATATTTAACAGAGCATATCTTTTTGAAAGCTTCTGAATTAATATGTAATGAGACAGAATATCTTGACATGTATGGAAAAGAAGATAGAGTGTAGCTTGTTAATTAACCTTAATATTTATTTTACATAATATGTGATGGCAGTATTAATAAGCAGAACAAATTAAGTTCTGAATATGCTTTAAACATACATGCATATTGTTTGTGTGTTTTGTATGCACGTGTGCCTGTACAGATACCCATATAATATATAGCTGTACCTGGGTACTGGCGGAACACAGCTCCACTGTAATATAAGTGTTTGGGATAGGCATGCATGAAAACTAAAAAAAATACAAAATATACCGCAGTGTGTCTAGTTCAAGATTAAATAGAAGTGTTGGTGTTGATGTAGCAAATTTTTCCAGCAAATACCGTAAGTGGCAAACAAACACATGCATTCAACAATTCCAGCAGGCAACCAGAGAATGAGGGTAGTACACCAGAAAATGGGGACATGCATTTAGGGGGAGAAAACAAAGAATGGGAAAGTACACAAGATAAGGGGGACATATTAAGGGACACAGTTTAACATGTATACTTTGGTATGCATCGTAACGCAAACACACAATAACATATGCTTTGCAGATTGTTACCTCAATATACAAACAACGACTGTTGAAAACAAATGGCACGTGCTAAGGATGCAGAAGAGAATATCCCAGACAAGATCCAACTACGCCAAATTCACATAAATAAAAGTTAATGTGTTAATAAATAATTTATAAAGACAAAACTCAAATCAACGTAAAATATAGAGATAAATACCTAAATAGTAAGAATAATAATAATGTTAATACATCGTACTCTTTTTATAGCTTAGACACAATTTGCTTAAAAAATTGCACTTTGTAAATCTTGCTAGGTGTAGGGTTCCTGTTCAATTTTTCCTTGTAGACAGATATAATAAACTAATAAAAAATATGTCTAATTTCCTATTTAAGAAACTTTGGTCTAGGCAAGGAATATTGCTATTAATTTATTATCTATTTACTTTAGACAACCCACGTTAAAGAGAACTGCAAAGCATCCTCAAATGGTATATGAACTGTACATTAAAAACTGTTGTGCACAATAGGAATTTAAGCAGGATTCAGACTCATATGTTGTCATTTAGTGACAGGGGACAATTCGTCCGTAGCATTTCAGGTGTATAGAACCAAGTAATAGCTAGGTGAGAAATTAACATTTCACACAAGAAACTCTCCCCTTACTCGTTTTGTTTCCATGACTTCCACTTATTGGAAATGTACATATATACTTCATTACTAGATCTTTTCAAAATATTTTAAAAAGTTAATTGACATGTTAGTGTATTACTTTACTCTTAAACAGATGAGTTTTTTAATCCTTTTATCTTATTTAATAACTACTTTCTAAATATTATTAAATTATACTTTATTATAATTTTTTCTAGTTTTGTACCCTGCTTAGCAGATGTGTTGCTAACATTTTCAAGCTTTCATTTTGTTTACATTTCTTCAACACGATGTGCACCCACTTATTGCTCTTCTACTGTACTTCTTTTCTTTCAGTTTTTAAAGAAATAATGTTGTTTATGCACTTTCATGTACACTTTATCTTATATTCGTGCGGCTTTAATTATCCAATTATAGTTAATGTTATTTCATTTTCTATATGCCAATATTCTTATTTTATCAGCTTATATAATTACACATATTAGGAGTGGTGTGTTTAATGTTAATGTGCAGCATACTTATTCTTTGAGTGTACACGAATAATGGCTATATATT
This sequence comes from Gastrolobium villosum, assembly GCA_032173675.1. NCBI lineage: Eukaryota > Viridiplantae > Streptophyta > Magnoliopsida > Fabales > Fabaceae > Gastrolobium > Gastrolobium villosum. Next base: position 29,102 of record JAVKPL010010515.1, on the reverse strand, counting down.
TCACCTAGAATCTTTGCCTCTATGCATTATCCACCACCCTTACCACTTCACAAGTTTAGTCTTGCATTAAATTTTATGTTTTTCATTTTTGGACTTATTCTCCATTTAATTTAGTACCGAAGTTTACACTTGCATGTTCACAGTACTATAAACTACAGACATGTCGCATATAGTTGTCAATACGCGCACCATAGGCACAGTAACAAACAACCTGCTTATGATATCAAACTACAGCCAAGTGACACAACCTGCTTGACCTCAAGCTGGTGAATCTAAATTACCTTTTATATACATAAAAGCAGAATATTGATCTCAAACATAATTAAAACATTAATTAAAAATTTTGCTCTGCAAATTTAAAGTTGATTCAGTCATAAAGCTGGAAATACTCAGCATCCCAAGTACTTATCAACTTGAATAAAAAATTGAGCAAGACATGACAGACCTTCTAGGCTTTTTACACATTTTAATAATTAACTAAGTATGTAGAAACAATAAAGTATTTCCATGCAGAAAACATCACATGCTAAAATGAACATATCAACTTCAGCAACATTGCACCTGCTAAAAACTACAAGAAAACAGGGACACAACCCAAAACAACACCTCATATAAATTTCAGTGGGAATAAACTTTGTTGAAAGAAACAATAACACTATGGTTTACGACCAACATTATTATATAGCAATAGTACCCTACAACAAAATCCCTTTTCAACTGTATTTTTACAGGAAGAGGGAAATGGACCTCTAGCTTGTTACAGACACAAATTCATAAGCCTCAGCACTCAAATAATGAATAAATATTACAATCCTATAATACAGAAAAGAGTAAAGATAGTAATCAAAACCATAGTCATTTTAATATACCTGCTCAGCTGTATGTATGAGGACGGTTCCTTTAGTTTCAGTTGCAGACGTATCAACACCACCAGCAAACACAGCAACCTAAAACAGCATTGACAAAAGACCTCAATACTAGACAGTATAAAAATCTGTCAATAGAGCATTATTGGGAGAAAAGAAAACAAAAGGGAATAGTTATATTCATTTCTAATCAAATTAAATGAAAACAGCAACTGATCTTTCTCCTTAATGATAGGAAAATATAAAAAATTCAACCAAAAATGAAAGAGAACAAACAACTCTTCTGTGAAATTGCTTGAGATTCACAGTTGAACTACACAATGTCAACATACTTGACACACATTAGTTTGGTATAAACAGTAGGCAAAAGTGATCTGGATACATCTGGAAATCCAGCATTACTTCTTTTTGTTATATCCTTCCTTGCACAGGTAGTATGTACCCGTTGGAAATAATGAACCAAGATGAAATCATAAACAAATTCAAGTCTCTAATGAATCAAGCAGGGCACAAGATGATGATGATATCATGATATACTAATAATTTACAGTGAAAGCAATTGCTTCCTCAAGACTAAGAACATGACTAAAAAACAAATGCTTTCAGAAATTCAAGTTAGATAGCCAATCCATAATATTGGAAGCACTCACAAACAATAGAGAATTCAAAATAACATCTACGCATCAATTTTAGAAAATGGAAGTATATCAACAAACCTTACTCTGATTCTCAATGAAGCAATAACTCATAATATCTGTTGTTTGTTGTCATGGCCTTTATTTATCATTTGTTTACAATCATAAATCATTAGGTTGGGAAAATATGTGTTAGGAAAATGAAATAGTTCAAAACTAAAAGTACAGCCTTGATATTAGTAAAAAAAAATAAAAAATAGGCCAGTCTTCTTATTAATCAATGTATCAAAATAATGAACCAATGAAAAGCATACGCAATCCTGAGATCACATAACTCGAAATCATCTGGCATAAAAGTAAAATGACAGTTTAGAAGAATCTCAACAAATCAATTATATAGTAGACTATCCAATGAAACCCAAAAAAGTCCCCAAATGTGCAGAAAGCTAACCTTTGCTTTTTGTGATTCGGCCGCTAGACTACAAACATATTAATACACTGTTTGTTTGTTCCAGTACCTGAAGGATAAGTTACAGGTTACGGAAATTCAAAATTCAAATAATATAAAGAAAGATCAGCACATGTCTAGACTCTAGTTAGTTATAATTATTTTATTATAAAAAAAAAAGCAACTTGCATGCAATATATCTATTGTGTTTCTCTCCCTTTAGTGAAATTGCCATTTAATGTGGTGGAAGATAATGATTAAAAATGGCAGGCACACCAGACACACACTATCAGTGTAAATTATCCCATAAACAAGGATGAAAAGAGTAGGGGGTAGGGAGAGGGTCATAGAGAACTCACCTTTTCCAGATTTGCTCACAATAGATGCAACAAGGACAACCTGTTTGACAAAAACAAAATTTAGAAGAAAAAAAATTAATGGAGCAGAGGGGAAGTCAACAATAGATAGAAAGAAAAAGAATATATCATTCCCACTCCCAAGTCCCAAGTGAATTCTTCTATTTCCCAGCACAAAAGCTATTAAGCTTTTTTTTTTATCAGTTACAAAAGGAATGAGCCTATGACCCCTATCCAAACTCCACCTCACCCTTACCATTTGAGCTACAGGCAACTGCCATTTGTTAAGAAAATTGCTCAGACAATCAAGTCCGGCACTAATTTTGGATGAGATTAAACAATCAACTATTACGTAGCTAAAATCAAGGTGAACAGGGAAAAAAATGACACGTGATATGATAAGCTACACCAGAAGATCCAAAATTACCATTAATCTTGAAGAAAAATAAAGTTACAACCCCCCTCCCCCCTCTTCTTTTTAAAGCAGATCAAGATACATTAGAAAGTACCTTCGGGATTTAATTCTAGATCACGGGTTAAAACTAAATACATATAACAAAATTTTGGTAGCTACAGGCCTAAATATTTGTAGGAGCAGGTGTGTGCCATCAACGTGAATACAACAAAAGAAATAAAAAAGCAATAATTAAAAAATATAAATTAAAGAAAAAACCAAATAATCAGAGTTAAAATAGTAAAGCAAAACTTAAGCAACTCCTCAAATATTAAATTAGTAGAATGTAACTTGTAAGGAGACTAAGAATACAAGTAGTTGTAGAGGAATCTGGAAGAGCACATGCTTCCTTTTTGCTTTTCTCACGTGCAGGTGTTTTTTCCACTGATTAGAAAAGCCATAGATAAATTCAATTATCACTTCTTAGTATCATCACCTATATTCAGGATTTAAGAATTAATAAACACTATTATATGACGTGATCTTTAAATGCTACACTTTATTCAGCTTCATTACGGGGTCAGTAATACTGTACAGTAACTAAGTATAATCAAACAGAGTGGTACTACAGCATAAAGAATTTGTCCATGGCAGTTCAAAGAAAAGCAAGGGTTAAATCTTCATTATATGATTCAATAATGACCTCTAAATGTCAATTCTATGCTTTGAACCATAATATGTATATGTTCTTTCTTGTTAGGATGAATCAACAAAAATCTTTTTGTTTTTCTTTTTCCTTTTCTGGTTTAGGAATTGAAGCTATGAAGTTATGACACTACTGAAATTCCATCCCACAATTACCACTTTCCCAAGTTGCTATTATAATTGGCATAACAATTAGACACCTTCCTCTTCCATTTGGGTAAGATCAAATGGAGACAGCGCTACTACTAATGCTTACAAAAAGATTATGCAGCTCTCCACTGGTAATGCACAACAAATCATTATTTTCAAAATTAATTGTTTGCCCAAAAAAAAAAGGTAGACCTCCAACTTTCTTAGGAGTAAAAGTACAATAAATCGCTTTAACTCTGAATTTGTATTATTCCTTAAAGCTAAAATTAGCACCATGTCATTAGATACTACGAATGTTATTAGCATGTCATTGCTGTTATCTCAGTCCAACAAGTTTTTTTTAATTCATTGCTGTTATTAGCATGTCATTTATAAATAAGAATAGTCTCAATATCTTCAATTATTCAAGCGGAAAAATTAATGTTCAAAAAATATTCCTTTCGATTAATTCTTCTTTCCTTTCTAATTACTCGAACATCTGATAAAAGGAAACTTCCTGCATAAAGGAGGCAATTTGTTAGTGCAGAATCTTGTACTCCATCTCTCATCAACTTTATAGCTTAACTAAACTAACCTGAAAGGTATACACCAACAGAACAACTAAGGAAGTATTATGTTACCTAACAATGATGTACTTTTATGCGGTACACCTGAATAAGGAAAAACCTATTCTTATAAGGAAAACAAAACCATAACATCCCCTTAATCAATTATCAAAGAATTGTCTAGGTGGATTGATATACTAGTCTTAACGCAGAACAAAAGGGGAGTCAAAATTCTGTACTTCTAGGCTAATATTCCAACCTTGAGTGGCTTCAAAGTACAATAATTCAGAAATAAGCATGTGTTTGCTAAAATCGTTCACTTCTATTCCATATATATCTTTTCATGAAGTTCTCATCTAATCAACATTTTCTAATTCTTGTGTTCTAATCTGATTTATCATATGGCTCCTCTGCCAGCAAAAAACATCTTTCTAATCGTTTTCCTCCTCTTCACAATATTTTCTGTATCCAGAGCTGAACTTCATGCTCATTACTATGACCAAACATGTCCACAATTGGAAAAAGTAACTTCAGAGACGGTTCTCAATGCTTCAATGCATGACCCAAAAGTCCCAGCTCGTATCTTAAGGATGTTCTTCCATGACTGTTTCGTAAGGGTATGATTTATAAATCATACCATTATAATATTCCCATGTAACAGAGCAAGTACACACGAATACAGAAGAAAGAAACGCGAGAGAGAAAGAGAGAGACAGAAAGCGTACCTGAATAAAGAATGACACCAATCTGCGCATAGAATGAGTTCCTCCGCACCCTGCAAAAGCTCCCCAGCAAATGAAATAGTCAAATTTGCACCATCCCCAATTTCCTCTTGTTGAGCCTTACCAGCCAAAACCAAAACCTTTGCAGCGGGATGTTGAACTTCAAGTTCATTCACAATCGTCGAAGCATCATTTGTCACAAAAAGCTTGTCCAAATGATTTATCACCATCTTATTCATGCCTGAAGAAAAAACCAAACAATAATACATCATAAGACCATTAACAACATTCTAAATCTAAACAGCGAAAGAAAGAAAAAGAAAACACAATGTGGCTTGTTAGTTGTTACCATTGGGGCCGAGGGAAGTTCGAGTAATAGTGGAAAGCTGCTTGCAAGCGTCGATGTTATTGAGAACTGCTTCGTTGAGACCAGAGAGATGCTTGTGACCTTCCTTGAGCATCGATTGAATCCCATATGGCTGAATGTTGAACCCCATTTTTGTATATTGTAGCAATTATTGTGAGTGCTCAAATGCCGAAGTAGAAAAACACTATACCCCTAAAACCCACACTTAAAAGAAGAAAAACCAGAAAGCCCTAAAAATTCGAACTAGGAGCGGAAAAGTTGTTATTTATGAAATAATTCATAATAGAGAGGATATTGTTATTACCAAATATTTCTACTAGTAACTTACTACTTATCTGATTATAATTGAATCAAATCAAAGATAGAGAATGTAAAAAAAAATTGGAAAAAGAGAAAATGTTGATCCAATGGTGATTAGATAGGTAGTGAGTTAATAGTAGAAAATTTTGGTAATAAGAATATTCCTCCTCAATATTTAATACAAAATGCAATATTGAATTGTTTTCGACGGAATTCCACTTCCGTTGAAAATCTTCGACGGAATCATTTTTCCGTCGAAGATTTCATAAAAATTATTTTCTTTTTTGATTTTTTTTATTGAATTGTTTTCGACGGAAATCCCTTTCCGTGGAAAATCTTCGACGGAATCATTTTCCGTCGAAGATTTCATAAAAATTCATTTCTTTTTGATTTTTTTTTTTGGAAATGTTTTCGACGGAATTCCATTTCAGTGGAAAATCTTCGACGGAATCATTTTCCGTCGAAGATTTCATAAAAATTCATTTCTTTTTGATTTTTTTTTTTGGAATTGTTTTCGACGGAATTCCATTTCCGTGGAAAATCTTCGACGGAATCAGTTTCCGTCGAAGATTTCATAAAAATTCATTTCTTTTTGATTTTGTTTTTTTGGAATTGTTTTCGACGGAATTCCATTTCCGTGGAAAATCTTCGACGGAATCATTTTCCGTCGAAGATTTCATAAAAATTCATTTCTTTTTGATTTTTTTTTTTGGAATTGTTTTCGACGGAATTCCATTTCCGTGGAAAATCTTCGACGGAATCAGTTTCCGTCGAAGATTTCATAAAAATTCATTTCTTTTTGATTTTTTTTTTTGGAATTGTTTTCGACGGAATTCCATTTCCGTGGAAAATCTTCGACGGAATCATTTTCCGTCGAAGATTTCATAAAAATTCATTTCTTTTTGATTTTTTTTTTTGAATTGTTTTCGACGGAATTCCATTTCCGTGGAAAATCTTCGACGGAATCATTTTTCCGTCGAAGATTTCATAAAAATTAATTTCTTTTTTATTTTTTTTAAATTGTTTTCGACGGAATTCCATTTCCGTGGAAAATCTTCGACGGAATCATTTTCCGTCGAAGATTTCATAAAAATTCATTTCTTTTTGATTTTATTTTTTGGAATTGTTTTCCACGGAATTCCATTTCCGTGGAAAATCTTCGACGGAATCATTTTCCGTCGAAGATTTCATAAAAATTCATTTCTTTTTGATTTTTTTTTTTGGAATTGTTTTCCACGGAATTCCATTTCCGTGGAAAATCTTCGACGGAATCATTTTCCGTCGAAGATTTCATAAAAATTCATTTCTTTTTGATTTTTTTTTTTGGAATTGTTTTCGACGGAATTCCATTTCCGTGGAAAATCTTCGACGGAATCATTTTCCGTCGAAGATTTCATAAAAATTCATTTCTTTTTGATTTTTTTTTTGAATTGTTTTCGACGGAATTCCATTTCCGTGGAAAATCTTCGACGGAATCATTTTTCCGTCGAAGATTTCATAAAAATTAATTTCTTTTTTGAAAGATTTTAAAAATTAATTTCTTTTTTGATTTTTTTTATTGAATTGTTTTCGACGGAAATCCCTTTCCGTGGAAAATCTTCGACGGAATCATTTTCCGTCGAAGATTTCATAAAAATTCATTTCTTTTTGATTTTATTTTTTGGAATTGTTTTCCACGGAATTCCATTTCCGTGGAAAATCTTCGACGGAATCATTTTCCGTCGAAGATTTCATAAAAATTCATTTCTTTTTGATTTTTTTTTTTGGAATTGTTTTCCACGGAATTCCATTTCCGTGGAAAATCTTCGACGGAATCATTTTCCGTCGAAGATTTCATAAAAATTCATTTCTTTTTGATTTTTTTTTTTTGGAATTGTTTTCGACGGAATTCCATTTCCGTGGAAAATCTTCGACGGAATCATTTTCCGTCGAAGATTTCATAAAAATTCATTTCTTTTTGATTTTTTTTTTTGAATTGTTTTCGACGGAATTCGATTTCCGTGGAAAATCTTCGACGGAATCATTTTTCCGTCGAAGATTTCATAAAAATTAATTTCTTTTTTATTTTTTTTTAAATGTTTTCGACGGAATTCTATTTCCGTGGAAAATCTTCGACGGAATAATTTTCCGTCAAAGATTTCATAAAAATTAATTTCTTTTTTGATTTTTTTTATTGAATTGTTTTCGACGGAAATCTCTTTCCGTGGAAAATCTTCGACGGAATCATTTTCCGTCGAAGATTTCATAAAAATTCATTTCTTTTTGATTTTTTTTTTGGAATTGTTTTCGACGGAATTCCATTTCCGTGGAAAATCTTCGACGGAATAATTTTTCGTCGAAGATTTCATAAAAATTCATTTCTTTTTGAAAAAAAAAATTTTAATTGTTTTCGACGGAATTCCATTTCCGTGGAAAATCTTCGACGGAATCATTTTTCCGTCGAAGATTTCATAAAAATTAATTTCTTTTTTATTTTATTTTTTTAATTGTTTTCGACGGAATTCCATTTCCGTGGAAAATCTTCGACGGAATCATTTTTCCGTCGAAGATTTCAAAAAAATTAATTTCTTTTTTGATTTTTTTTATTGAATTATTTTCGACGGAAATCCCTTTCCGTGGAAAATCTTCGACGGAATCATTTTCCGTCGAACATTTCATAAAAAATAATTTCTTTTTGATTTTTTTTTTCAATTATTTTCGACGGAATTCCCTTTCCGTGGAAAATCTTCGACGGAATCATTTTTCCGTCGAACATTTCATAAAAATTAATTTCTTTTTGATTATTTTTTTTATATTTTTTTCGACGGAATAATTTTTCCGTGGAAAATCTTTGACGGAATTCCTTTTCCGTGGAAAATCTTCGACGGAATCACAATTCCGTCGAAATATCATTAAATTTATTTCATTTTGATTTATTGTTTTCAAATTATTTTCGACGGAATTTTTTTTCCGTAGAAAATCTTCGACGGAATCACAATTCCGTCGAATATTTTTTACGGAACTTAATTTCCGTCAAAAATTATCGACGAAATACATTTTCCGTTGAAATTTCCGTCTTTAATTTGGACGGAATATTTTCCGTCGAAAATTTCCGTCGAAAATTTCCACTTTTCTAGTAGTGGGTGTCACAGATTCTTAAAAATCTGTCCATGAAGTCATGAGGATCTTCATAATCTTCACCACCAAAAGGAGTCTTTTCCACCAGGTTGATGAGGGAAGGGTTGATATCAAAATTGTTGGCTTGAATATGAGGCCGGACAACACTAGAATTCGGCCTTGTAAACATAGGAGCCAAAATTGATTCCATCAACTCTGGTGCAGGAGGCTGATTGTTGGGACCTCCTCCATCATTATTATGGTTTGCCATATCTTTTGTGGATTGAGCAGGTTCACTTATCGGGTCTTCCCAAATTATCTGCTTGGCAACTTTTCGTAATTTCCTTTCAGCTCTTGTGATTTCTGGATCAAACACAAGTTCTTCCGGAGCAAGTCTACCTCGCATAAAGTTAAAGAAGATGATCAGTAATACCTGTACAAATGCAGGTTAAGATAGAACAAACCCTAAAATGACAAATAAATAAAAACAATATTCAAGCTCAAAGATCAACGGTTATTTATAATATTGGAATATACAATCCCCGGCAACGGCGCCAAAAACTTGTTGCAATCTCGGCAAGTATACCGATCGTTCCAAGTAATAAAAGTGATAAGTAAGTATCGTCTCCACAGGGATTGTAGACCAAGTACTATAATAACCAGTCCCCTTAAGTTGAATGGAAAAAGAGGGTAGCAATAATTGTTGGTTCAAAAACAAAAAGTAAATTAAAAAGTAAATTGCGTATTTTTAGAGTTTTGTGAAGAGAGAGATGAATAAAGAAATTGTGAAAAACAATTGTGAAAAGATTGCAGTAAGAGTACGAACACCTGCCTGATCCCCACCTTGTAATCTGAATATAAATTTACAAATGAATTACTCTTTTGATCAAACGATTCACCATCTTTTATTTAATTGGTTAAGCCCTAATCCCTTAGTGATCTTAACCTTATTAACCCTATTAGAACCCTAATCCCTTAGTGATTCCTTTTCAGGTTAATCATACAATTCGGTGAATCTTTCGCGTTTGCAGTTCATGTAGCCTATCCCTAGTGCGTACATGAACAGCTATTTTCCTCCTGTTCGGGTATTAGGATCCCAATATCCCTATTGTGAATCCTAACCCTGGTGATCTGTTAGAATGATCAGATCTAAAAGATCAATGAGATGAAGAGCGAAGGGAAATAGATGCAAAAGGATAAACATGTATAAATCAGATCCAAACTACAAGAGGTTCACATTCAGGGTTGTGACCCTTACCACAATACTAAGATCTAGCCAACCATATTCATGGCTGATCTCAAATAAAATTCAACAAGAAAGTAAATTACAAGAATCAATGAAGAACGAACGACGAACAGCCTTCTCCCTCTCCAATGACGGTCTCTTCTAGGTTTTGAATGTGATTTTCGAGATCCTTCCTTCAAAGTTTGAGCCTCTTTTTATAAGAGGGATTCTGACCTAAGTGGCAAATTTTGAATCTTCTAACTTTCGCGCCTCCCGCGCTCAGAGCGCCACTCCCGCGCTCTGAGCGTGGGAGTTACTGCCATTTTTTTCCTTCCCGCGCTCTCAGCGCCAACCCCGCGCTGTGAGCGCGGGACCTTCTGTCCATTTTTGCCTTCTCGCGCTCTCAGCGCCACTCCCGCGCTGTGAGCGTGGGAACTTAGGTCTTTTTGACCTGTTTTTGCCTCCTTTTGCTCATCTTCTTTGATATTCAGGCTTTGGATATTTTTATTCTTTTTCTCTGCTTTTCTTGCATTGATTGAGTCATTTCCTTCCTCTTTTGCCTTGTAATTTCCTATATGCTGACCGCATATCACCGGCCCATTAACACCCCTATATGAACGCATAAAGAATGAGGGCTTATTGTTTATACTTTTGTATAAAATAAATTCTCAAACATCCTCACATAAAAATGAGTGGGTCTCGTTAATCTTATTTGTCTCTTTTCTTTATAATGAGATTCATTCACTTTTACGTGAGTGTGACATCAATATTCCCGCTGTAAAGGCAAAAAAAATTTCCCCAAAGAATAATATGACTAATATTTATAGTTTCATAAAAAAAAATTGTGAAACTTTTACATTCATTTTAAATTTACTCATTATGATTGGCCTTAAGAAAAAAACAAGTATCCGAATTTTCCTATATATGTGTGAGAAATATAAAATTTTTGCTAGTGCGTATATAATTTCCCAATTTGGAAGCAAGATGATATAATTGGGCCTGTGGCCTATTTGTAGATACGGATATATATATAATGTGCTTCGTACTTGTATTTCGAATCTTTGGGCGGTTGTTATAATGCACTTTCCAAAAGTAAAATAACATTTAAGAGAAGTACCCAAGAAGTTTAATGAAGATTGGCAATTACTTACATTCACAATATAAAAGGAGATGCTCAATACCTACTAAAAAAAAGGGTGATACGCAATGGAATATTGATGTGGGATTACATGATAAAATATTCGTTAGATACAGAAACCTCCAGCTCTATCCCTATTTTAATTTGCTATCTCTACGATGGTCATGTAAACCTTTTTTTATTTATTTAAAGTTCCCAAGACTTTATTGGCATGAAATATTTTTTTATCATATAAGGAAACTACAAGCTACAACTTACAGAGTTACAGATGAAGAAAATAAAAATATGAATTTGTTGGGAACTCGGCTCCCTCAAACTCGGCTAGGAAGTCTTTTATGTGGAAGTCAATCAACCAGATCTGGAGCACGGATCTCGGTAAGACCTTGACCTAAATATCACCAGATCGGCAGCGCAGCGGAAAAAATCAAAAAACAAACAGGAGAAAGAGAAGAAGAACACAACCAGTTTTAACGTGAAAAATCTTCTCCAATGAAGAAGTAAAAATCACGGGACCTAGTCCAGATCAAAACCACTATAAAAAATAATGGTTACAAAGAATCAAATGCACCAATGTGGTGGTTAACACAACTTCTTCAACAATGGTGATAATCAAACTACCCTAGAGATATTTCTCTCAAACTCTCCCTAGAAATCTCTCAAATGCAAAGCATAAAGCTTTGCTCAAACAATCAAACAATTTTCTTTCAAACAAAATCCTCTCTTCTTACCTAGCCTCCGCCCCAACTAATGAGTATTTATAGGAGGTGGAGATTAGGGTTAGGGGTATTTTAGGAAAACCCATCAAATGGGCTTAGCATTGAATGAGGGCCCAACAATTCTCCCCCTCCGACTTCAATGCGTCAGCTTTAGCATCAACCCGGCTCCTTCACAACAGTCTTCAAATTTCTTTGCTGGAACCGGCTTCGTCATCATATCGGACCAATTTTGGTCAGTGTGCACCTTGACGAGTTCGAGCTCTCCACCTTCCACCACTTCCTGGATCCTGTGATATCTCACGTCAATGTGCTTAGTACGGGAGTGATAGGTCGAATTCTTGGCAAGATGGATTGCGCTTTGTTTGTCACAACCCAGCTCGTACTTGTCTTGTTCATGGCCGAGTTCCACGAGGAACTTATTCATCCACAACATCTCTTTGCTTGCCTCAGTCACGGCAATTTACTCAGCCTCAGTTGTTGAAAGTGCAACACATTTCTGAAGTCTTGATTGCCAAGAGACAGCTCCTCCGACAAATCTCATCATGTATCCCGTCGTCGACTTCCTCGAGTCAAAATCTCCCCCTAAATCAGAATCCGAGTAGCCTTGCAACTCGCCTTTTCCTTCTCCAAAACGGAGACATAAGTCGGTGGTACCTCAGAGGTACTTGAAGATACACTTCACTGCTTTCCAGTGCTCTTTGCCGGGGTTTGACAAATACCGGCTTACCATTCCAACAACATATGCCAAGTCGGGTCTAGTGCAAACCATTGCATACATCATGCTTCCGACGGCGGATTGATACGGGACCTTCAGCATCTCGTCTTTGTCTTCATCAGATCTCGGACATTGCTTCTGGTTCAGTTTTATGTGTCCGGCTAAGGGGGTGCTCACTGTTTTGGCTTTGTCCATGCTGAATCTCTTCAGAATCTTCTCAACATATTTCTCTTGACTTAGCCACAGTAGCTTCTTTTGTCTATCTCGGATAATCTTGATTCCGAGAATCTGCTTTGCAGGGCCGAGGTCATTCATTACGAAGGAAGAGCTTAACGCCTTCTTCAGGGCGGCTATCCTTGATTTGTCTTTCCCTACAATAAGCATGTTGTCAACATATAACAACAATATCAGAAAATCTACGGCCTCATACCTCCTTACCAATACGCAGTGGTCGACTTCTGTCTTTTCAAAATTGTGATCAGTCATGAATGATTCAAACTTCTTGTACCACTGCCGAGGTGCTTGCTTCAAGCCATAGAGGCTCTTCTTCAACCGACATACCAAGTCTGCTTGGTTTGGAGCTTGGAACCCCTCAGGTTGTTCCATATAAATCTCTTCTTCTAAATCACCGTGAAGAAATGTCGTCTTCACGTCCATTTGCTCTACCTTGAGGTCCATCGAAGCTGCCATAGCTAACACAGTTCGGACCGAGGTCATTTTCACCATAGGAGAAAAAATCTCCTCAAAGTCTACTCCTTTCTTCTGATTGCAGCCTTTCACCACAATCCGGGCTTTGTATCTCAGCTTCTGCCTGTTCTCTTCATTCTTAATCTTGTACACCCATTTATTTTTCAGAGCTCGTCTTCCTTCAGGAAACTCAGTCAGCTCATAAGTCTGATTCTCGTGCAAAGACTTCATCTTGTCTTGCATTGCCTTTTCCCTTTCTTCTTTCTCTGAGCTCGTCACAGCCTCATCATAACTCTGAGGCTCACCGTCTTCAGCTACAACGGTGTATTCACCAGATGGGTATCTTGTGGAGGGTCTTCTTTCTCGAATTGGATATCTCGGTTGTTCTTCAGCTTGAGAACCCGGTTCATCATTCTCATCCCGGATCTCATCTTCAACTCGGACATCATCTTGGTCATCAACAGCTTGATGCTGATCATTAATTTCTTCATTTTCTTGATTTTCTCCCCCTGCTTCAGCTCAGACAGGAGGGATAGGTTCTTCACGTCTGACAGTAACCCGGACTTTGGGCTTCGAGATGTCATGAATGGTCTCATCTTGATGAAAGATCACATCTCGGCTTCTCACGATCTTCTTATTGATTGGATCCCAAAGTCGGAACCCGAACTCACAGCTTGGCGAACCAAGATAGATGCATTCTTTTGTCTTTGCATCAAGTTTTGCTCTTTCATCTTTAGGGACATGCACGAAAGCTCGGCATCCAAATACTTTTAATTGATTATAGACCGCTTTCCGACCTGTATCCCAGCTTTCTGGCAGCGAGCTAAACAGCAGCAATTCCTACAGTTCTTCATCAATTTTCATATCAGCTTTTGACAGCTGATTCACAATACCTTTGTAGGTGTTGAGGTGTTCTATCATGCTCATGCCGTCCTTGTATTCCAACTTCACAAGTCGGCAAACCTGGTGTACTTTGTTCGTGGGAGTCTTCTTCTGAATCAAAGACTCCAACTTCGTCCATAAATCATATGCGTTCGTGAACTCGGACACGTGCTCAAAGAGGCTCTTGTCAATATATTTTCTGATCGCAGCTACCGCCTTACGACTCAGAATCTCCCACTCCTTGTCGGTTTTACCTGCCGGTCTCTCATCAAGGATAATGGGCTCATGCAAATCTTTGCAGTAGAGATGATCTTCCATCATCGGTTTCCAATAGGTGAAATTATCTTCGGTCAGCTTGAACATATCTCCATCATGGGTTATGCCACTGGTCTCCATCTCGTCTCCCTCAGAACCCATCAAACTCGGGCTCTGATACCACTGTTGGGAACTCGGTTTCCTCAAACTCGGCTAGGAAGCCTTTTATGCGGAAGTCAATCAACCAGATCCGGAGCACGGATCTTGGCAAGACCTCGACCTGAATATCACTAGATCGGCAGCGCAGCGGAAAAAATCAAAAAACAAACAGGAGAGAGAGAAGAAGAACACAACCAGTTTTAACGTGGAAAATCTTCTCCAATGAAGAAGTAAAAACCACGGGACCTAGTCCAGATCAAAACCACTATAAAAAATAATGGTTACAAAGAATCAAATGCACCAATGTGGTGGTTAACACAACCTCTCCAACAATGGTGATAATCAAACTACCCTAGAAATATTTCTCTCAAACTCTCCCTAGAGATCTCTTAAATTTTCTCTCAAACAGAATCCTATCTTCTGCCCTAGCCTCCACCCCAACTAATGAGTATTTATAGAAGGTGGAAATTAGGGTTAGGGGTATTTTAGGAAAGCCCCTCGAATGGACTTAGCATTGAAAGAGGACCCAACAGAACTTCCCCATTTTTGAAGTCAAGATTACGATAAAAAATTCACATCATTAACTTTTGCTAGATAATGTTAACCAGGTCTTGAGCTTCTCATGGTGTCAAAGCCAACAGTATGGATAGACGGACTATTTGGAGATTTTGGAATAATTGAAGATGCATATATATGGACTCACATTTGAAGGAATAATTCTGCAAATGAAATTAATGTGTCAACCAAAAAAATACCACATTAATTAAAAAAGTTAATGTTTATCATGTTGTAGGAGATAAAATAAAAGTGTATGGGGCCAATGTGGACCCATGTAAGAAGAAGAGAGAAAAATAAAAAATATGGGTCTCACATATTTTTATTTGTGTGTAGAAGATAAAATTATCTCATAACATGAGAAACATTAATCCCATTAAAAAATGTACAAAATGAGGACCATATATATAAGTAGGTAAGACCCATAGACTCATTCTCTTAAAATTTTGGATTGATGGCCTGTTTGGTGTGATGTATAAGGCATGGTAGTATAAGCTTTATACTATATGTTATGAAATTTTTAGTTGTTTGGTGTGACCATCGTATAGTATAAACTTATACAGCAGGATCTCTTTATACATCAAAATGATGTATAACTTAATCAGGCATAGGAGTGGTGAATTAGGCCTGATAAGGGGTTGATGCATTAATATTCCTTACAAGTACGATTCCCAATAATTAATATATCATTTCAATATTTATATATTAAAATAATTTTTTAAATATATCAATTTTTAAAATATTAGAGGATATTATCTTATATAATATTATACCAAACGTTGAATAGTATTAAAATTTAATCAGATCTTATACTATCAGGTCATATACTATCAGGTCTTATCCTATACTATGCACCAAATTAACATGCCCTGAGATGTGGTTGAAATATCCATTAGAGAGGATTTTGGCTGCCCTATGCATTTCTAGTAGTTTTCAATTAAATCAACTAGTCAAATTTAATTTTTTTCAACTGTAAAGTGGGGAGAATGATATATATATATATTACTTTTAATCAAAGAAAATCTTGGTATAAAGTTCTTTTGGAAATAGACCCCAAACACTCTTGGTATATTACTTTGGGAAATATAAGTATTATGTTGTAGGAATGAGATTTTGGTTTTGTAACCATTTTTTAACTATGTACTCTGAGATTACATAATTAAAATATTAAAGTTGCCGATGTGGAGGAGAGAAAAAAAATAACTTTAATATTTTAATTATGTACTCCCTGAAGTACATAGTTAAAAATCATTGTAGGATGTCTTGTAATAGGAAATCCGATGCACCATATTACTTTTACCAAATCCCTCTATTTAGAAATA
Source organism: Gastrolobium villosum (assembly GCA_032173675.1). NCBI lineage: Eukaryota > Viridiplantae > Streptophyta > Magnoliopsida > Fabales > Fabaceae > Gastrolobium > Gastrolobium villosum. The sequence continues at coordinate 12,864 of JAVKPL010010515.1, read as the reverse complement.
CCTTCATGGTTTTTGGATTGGTTTCAGCAAAAGGAACGGTTAAAGCTATGAGTGTGTAAAAGAACCAAAAGAATAGAACTGAACTGTAAATTGAACTGCCTACATTTAAAGAAACTGATTGTTAAAAACCAATTCTTGAACTGAACTATTTTTGAAAAACCAATTAATGAACCAAACTGATTTTCAAAACCAGCTTAAGAACCGAACTCGTTTAAAAAAACCATGAAGCCAAATAGTGGTTTTTTCCTTCTCTTGTTTTTTAACTTTTTCTCTTTCTCTATTTTCTTCTCTTATTTATTTAGTTTCTTGTTGTACCTTTATTTTTATTACTTTATTTTATTTGTTTTCTCTTATGTATTTTTCTCTCATATTTTTACGTTTTTTATTTTTAATTGTTTATTTTTTTTTCAAATATTTAGTATCATATATACTTTTTTTATTTTTATTTTTTCTTCAATCTTTTCATTTGGGCTCAGATCATGATCAGTTTAAAAACCAATTTTAAGGGTGTGCAAAAGAACCATAAAAGGAGCAAACTTAGAAAATATTAATTTTTAAAAACCCGTTCATGCACTGAACTACTTTTTTTTCTCTTCTTTTCATTCATTTTTCTTTTCACCTCTTTATTTCTCATCTCTTTTTTATTTATTTATTTACTGTCTTTTTTTTTTCATTTTAATTTTTTTTTTAATTTTCAGTATCATTTATATTTTTTTAAATTTTTTATCTCTTTTTTCCTTTAATCTTTTCATACTTTTTACTTGTGTCATGATTGATTTTAAAAATAAATTCTGAATTGATTAAAAAGTAGTTCAGAACCAGTTCTAAATTGAACTGAATTAAACTAACAAACCAATTCAATTCTGTGAACTAAATTGTTTTTTCCAATTCAGTTTGGCAAAGAAAAGTGAACCAGATTGTGCACAACCCTAGCTAGAGCAATATTACATGTTAAGGTAGTTCTACTTTTTGATAATGTGAATACTACTTTAGTGGGTCCCATAGGTAGTCTTTTATGCCATAGGTAGTAGAGGCGGAGCAGAAGAACATGAGATTATAAAAAATATGAAGATAATATACCAAATTTATATTTAATTTTATTTTTTAAAAGAATTAAACATACAAAGTACCTTATTTCCAAATACAATATTTCAGGACAAAGTAGAGAACTTACAATAAAAAAGGTGATCACAAACACAAAGTCTCCTTCAAAAACAGAATTTTTTTGGGAATGAGAATATTGTTATCGGAGTTTAAATTGAATTTTATAACTCATACTCTCATAACTCATGCATTACACAATTGGTACTGACATATTTATAAGATGTCAAACATACTTCAATTATCTCTAGTCTTCAACATCTCTTCAATCTAAGCATTATTCCGAGGAGGATACTTGTCTTCATACATCAGCGGGGCACAACATCTTATGTTTTTTTTTTTTTTTTATCAGAGAGCGTTATTTATATAATAAAGATGTTTGTCTTCATGTGCTTCGGCAGGGACAACATCTTTTGGTAATTTCAGTGTTAATTTCTTATAATTATCAAAATGTTAAACTACCTTTTGGGGTTTGGTTCCAAAAGAACTTTATACTAAGCTTTTTGATAACTAAAGTAGTAAAGGAAGAAGGGGAATATAGTTTAGAGAATTTCTTGGCGGTAAGCAAATTTTGGTTCCACGCAGGGTCAGCATAATATTTATTTTAGATTTGAAATAATTCATATTTGAAGGATTATTTGGGTCTACTTTAGGAATTATTTCTGCATAACGGAATCAATTAAAATATACTGATAGAATTTCAAATTCATCTCAAGGGATTGAGATTTTGGGGTCCAACCCCATCCTTTAGGGGAGAATTTTAATATTATTTGGTGAGGGTAAGGTCCAATATTTTGGGTGAAAGGGTATTTATTTTTGTGCATCCTTCTTTGATATGGTGGTCAAGAAGGGGTATAAGGGTATTTCTATGAGAGGTGAATTTATTTAGCTCTAGGGTATTTTTTTTCTCGATAATGCGGGTCATTAATTCATTGATAATGCGGTCAAGTTCACCAAAAAAAAAAAAAAACAATGGAATGTAGCATAACAAAATCAAAAGAAACAAAAATAATACAATGATGAACAATAGACTGATTGGGCTCCCTAGGCCCTGGTACATCTACGTTGCTACATTAATGATCTATTTTAGAAAAATAAAAATTCAAAAGAATATAATTAATGAAAAGCCAAAAATAAGGTCTTGGTATTAGAAATAAACACGATAAAGTATGTTGCATCTTTCTCTTTCTCTTCCCCTATTTGATTAAAGGATAAAGTGTGTGTCATTTTAAGAGAGAGAAAGAGATAGATAAAGTTGAGAGAGAGTTAACAGAAAAAATAAAGATGTGAGTCTCACCTCTTTGTGAGAGTGAAAGGATATAAGTTGTGTCATTTAAAAGGATAAACATTTTTCCCTTGATTCAATATGCTCTAATGAAAGACCAATGTGAGAGAGGTATTTGCTAAACAAATGAGAAGAAGAAAAAGAAGTAAAATATTGTGAAATTTTGACTTAATATATAAATATTGAAAGAGATATAAAAGCCATTATCTTTTATAAAATTGCAATTCTGTGAATACCGCTTATCAAATTGGACTATACAATCATACCAACGGATCGATTGAGTTTGTCTTCATTTTCTTTCGTTTTCATTTGTGTGATATTCTCATGACTCATGCTCCATTGAATTTAGTTTACAGATATACTACATTGGACCCATGGTTGCTGTTAAGGTTAATGAATTTAATATAATTGACACAACAACTTAATAACTGTACTCGATAGCAAATACATTTTGTCTAATATCTTACAATTGATTTTTTGTTGTAATACTACATGCAAAATCTTTCTTGATAATTTTATACGTTATTCTGAAACTAATGATGTGACTGTATGTAGTTAACTATAACCGGTAACCGTCAATCCTCTCTTTTTTTTTTATACATATTCAACTCAAAGGGCTCTATGTCACTATTTTGTAATATATATATATATATATATATATATATATATATATATATATATATATATATATATATAAAAGATCAATGGTGTCATATGCCTACAAATCAGAATCGTTGATCTTTTTTTATCCAAAGGCTTTTAGATGAGGTGTCAAACTTCAAATTTGACACCGGTGTCAAAAGATCCTATATATATATATATATATATATACATATATATAGGGAAAAAAATTTCTCAAGCAGCTTGAGATAAGTTTATCTCCAGCTAGCTCCAAAACTACGTCGTTTTGATTAATGAAGGGTGTTTATGTAATTTTAGGTGAATTAATGAAGGGTGTTTCAGTAAAATGTATATGATATAAACATAAATAAGATTACAAAAACACCCTTCATTAATTTACCTAAAATTACATAAACACCCTTCATTAATCAAAACGACGTAGTGTTGGGGCTAGCCGGAGATAAACTTATCTCAAGCTGCTTGAGAAACGTTTTTCCCTATATATATATATATATATATATATATATATATATATATGGGATAGGATCAACTTACACCGGTGTAAGAATAATAAATCTTACACCAAATCTTAACCGTTGATTTCCGTGCATCTAACGGTTGAGATTTATTGGGAATTAAAAATTAATTAATGAGTGAGAGCTACTAAATCTTAACCGTTAGATACAAAATATCAATGGTTAAGATTTGGTGTAAGACTTATTCATCTTACACCGGTGTAAGATGATCCTGCCCTATATATATATATATATATATATATATATATATATATATATATATATATATATATATATATATATATATATATATATATATATATATATATATATATGGGAAAAACATTTCTCAAGCTGTTTGAGATAAATTTATCTCCGGCCATATCAAAATTACGTCGTTTTGATTATTTATTTCCTTATATGTATTGATTCACCTTTGAATGGTTATGATTCTCTTTTTCTCTCTCTTCATTTATCACCATTGATTTATCTTTGTACGGTTATGATTTAGCAGCCGAAGATAACTTTATCTCCGGTAACTTGAGAAGTGATAAGCCCTATATATATATATATATATATATATATATATATATATAATGTTTCTATAGTGAATGTAGATAAGTTATCTATATTCGCTCTCAAACGACGTCATTTTGGTTTGAAAAATAAAAAAATTATAATGAAAAAAACTATTATGACCCTGAAATAAATTATAAATACAAAAATATCTTGATTTCCGCCTTAAAACGACGTCGTTTTGGGCTCAATGTAAATAAGTTATCTGTGTTGACTGTAGAAAAAGCGAACTCGTACATATATATAGGGGTTTACATTTCTCCAGCTGCTGTATGTGCAGCAATCAAATAATTGCCTTATATATATATACTTGAAAGCATTAAATGTGGGGAATCATAACCATACAAAGGATGCAAGCATTAAATATGGGGAATCATAACCATACACCTGTCGTTGCTGTACGTAAAGCGGCTGTAGAAATGATTATATCATACATATATATTACCCGTGCGATGCACGGGGGAAAAAGATCAATTTTTTTTTCGTCCGACGTGGTTGGTTAATCGCACTGCAAACCTTTTACTTACAAAAAGCTGTGTTGCTATTTTTTTCTATATTTCAGGTGAAAAAAATTACAGCATTGACACAGAACTTTGCAAATATCAACCACAAAAAACTGCTATTTAGAGAGATAATTAATTTTGCATACAACTATATATATATATATATATATATATATATATATATATATATATATATATATATATATATATATATATATATATATGTTACTACCATGTTTCTACCAATCAATCTCACCATTAGATCGATTATATTGATCTAACGGTTATATTTATTCTCATCTTTGTATGGTCATGATTTTCCAAATTTAATACTTTATATTTATTTCCACCTTTGTATGATTATAATTTCTCATATTTAATGCTTTCACTTTAAATATGGGGAATCATAACTATACAAAGATGAAAATAAATATAACCGTTGGATCAACATAATCGATCTAACGGTAAGATTGATTAGTAATAACATGGTAGTAACACAAGTTGGTTGTTACAATATCATTCTCATATATATATATATATACACACATATATATATATATACACATATATATATATATATATATATATATATATATATATATATATATATATATATATATATATACACATAGATATATGTTCAATTTATCTTCTATCGCTTTATGTGCAGCAGTGACAAATTTTCCATATATATAGGTTAAAGCATTTATTGTGGGGAATCATAACCATACAAAAAGTGAAAATATTAAAAGTGGAGAATTATAGTCTTACATCTGTCATTGCTGCATTTATAGCAACTTTAAATATGATTTTACCTCTATATATATATATATATATTATAATTTCAGAAAACCATAAATCTAAGTAAAGATTGATTTGACAATTTCAGTAACTTTATCATTAAAATAACTTTTACATGCTTCATTCAAATATACTATTTTTTATATATTCCAATCGGTTCATCGCTTCGCGGTTAGTCTGATTAGGGGCAAGTCTTGGAATCAAGGGTTTAAACCCCTCTCATTGATTAAACTTATTTCAAAACTGTTTATTCAAATTATAAAAGTGATATACTAAAAAATTCTATCATATCTCTACATATATATAACAAAATTTGTTGGAGTGGTATTAAAAAAAATTAATTTAGATTTTTTATTATTCTCCTATTAATTAAACAAGGGAAAAGTTCAAACACCCAATGTGGTTTGCCTTTGAATCTTTTATCCCCCTATGCTTTTTTTAATCATTTATCCCCTATATTTCTTTCCATCGAAATCCCTCATTAACGGTGTTAGGGTTTCTAACCAATATGTCTATTTTACCTTTCTTTTAAAAGTACACTCCAACTACCTTTTGTCATTTTTTTCCCCAAATTTTGTAGGGTTTTTTTACCATACAAAATTTCTTTAGTTTCAGACAAAATTTGTGAAATGCTATGAACACAGAACAAGTTGTTAATCCAAACATACACTAACATTGCAATTGTAACCCTGTGACTATGCTCTATATATGCAATGTTCATTTTCTATTTTGTGAAAAGGTAAGATAATCATATAAGGTTATTGATGAAAGTTGCATAAAAGATAATACTAGTGGTTTAGGTAATAATCTAAATGTAATGCTCACCTCAAAATAATGATTTTAGATAAAATCTCTTTTGTTCTTTTTTTGAATTTTTTTTTATTTCATTCATTTAAGTGGAAGTAAAAGTGTTCCTACTATTCAATTAAAAGGGTAAATGTCAAATACATAAGAAGAAAAAAGATAATAATTAGCAAGGCATATATAAGATGCATGCTTCTTGTTGAATGTCAAAATTAGAGGTGGCAAAGTGGGCGGCCCGCCCCACCCCGCCATCAACCCGCCAAAAAATGAGTCAGCCCGCCCCGCCCCGCTTTTGCAAGTGGGCTGAAAAACTTAGCCTGCCCCGCCCCGTTTGGCGGGTTAGGAGGGTTGGCCCGCCAGACCGAGCCTATTTTACACTGACCCGCCTATGCCCGCCATCAACCCGCCAAAAAATGAGCCCGCCCCGCCCCGCTTTTGAGATGGGTTGAAAAACTCAGCCCGCCCCGCCCCGTTTAGTCGATGGGGCGGGTTGGCCCGCCGAGCCGAGCCCGTTTTGCCGGGTCTAGTCAAAATATATCATGCCTTTAGGACCAAAAGTATGCTAAATATGGTCAAAGACATAGTATATATTATCAAATGCAAAAGTCTTTGGAGTTTTCATGTTTGATATGATTCTGACTAAAAAATATATTGATTTTAGGTTTAAATTATTAAATTAGAGCATTAGAGCAATGAGTAAGCTAGAAGGACTTAAAGCAATAAATGAGGAGCGATAATTTAGTAAAAATCTCCCTAAAGTTTTCTTTCTGCCAATTTTCAATATCTAAGATGACGAGTTTGGATCTTCTGTTCTTCTTGAAAGTTGTAGATCTTTATTTTTTTCTTTCCGAAAGGACTAAGATCGCTTCAATCAGATGATTATCAATCAAGTTATGTCCAAAATATGAAATCATATTTTTGTTGTCATATATAGTTGCTAGTTGGAATGCTCGTTTTGCCGAGAAAAACAACGGGTTAAACCAATTTTCTTATGACAACTCGCTAGAATGCTCGCTATAGCACTCAAACAAGTGAGTTTAGGGTTGTATTTCATAAACAACTATCTATTTTGCCCGCTACAGCGAACAAACCAGCTAGTAACATCATAAATAAGGCCCATGGATCTTCTTGTTTTAAAAGATATAAGTTAGGGATTTCTAATCACTTTTGATAGCTAGGGATGACTGCGAAGAGGCAAATGAGCATTTTTTAGACAGTTAAGGAGAAAGATTGATCAAGAACTCACCATGGATATTACAAGTTTTATCTATGAACTCTTATTGCTTTCCATCTCTTGTTTAGGTTTCTATGAACATGTTAGGCTAATTTCTTTATTGTAGTTAGGGTTAGATGGAACCAACGTGCTCCTAGTGGTATTTGTGCCTTTTATTGTAATTGATATTTCAACGTTTATGTTATACAATTAATGTGTTTTTAATTCCTAGTTTCATTTAGGATTTGGCTAATCTTGAATGAACATTAGAATATTGTATGACATAGGGATGTTGGTGTTTGATTTTGATTGATTAATTCCTAGGTTTTGTATGATCTAGGGATAGACTTACGAATCCTATGACTTTTAATTCTTATTCTTAATGCTTGCTCTAGGAGAGATCACTAAGGGTTTAGGGTTTTGAATAGAGTGAAGGATTAAATTACTAAGGGATCAAGATTTAATTAATGTAGAAAGAATTGTTAATAACATAGGTTGAATATTAGTTATAGGAAAGGGTAGATTCATTAGGAAGACATTGGGGAAATCGAATCCCTAGCTATGCCTTTGCATATTTGATTTTAATCCATTATTGATCTTGCGTTCTTGGTTCTTGATTTTGATAATTTCAGTTAGTGGTTTTATAATTTGCATTTTTTAATATTTAAATCATATTCCAGGAATCTTTTAATCAATCCAACTTTGACCACATAGTGAATTTAGTGATTGGTACATCAATCCTCGTGGGAATGGTTCTTTGCTCTCTTACTTTATTTCTTTTATGACTAGTATACTTGTCGTGATTGCAACAAGTTTTTGGCGTCGGTGCTGGAATTTATCTCTATGAGCATTAATAGTATATATTAAATCATAGTTGAGTCGGACCCACTTATTGGATCACTTTTCTTAGTTTCTCTGGTATATGCAACTGCGAGGCACTGTTGATGCCAACACCTTGCAGTATGAACCAGAGTTAGGAAGACTAGAGAGAACCAATAGGAAGTGTGCTCACACAAGGAGGCTACAGAAACATCCAGTGCTATTCTTGTAGAAGAGCTAAATATGGCTGAAAATCAAATCCCCCCTGACGAATCGATGGATCAATACTTGAACCTCAACTTCTTGTATCCTATTGCGAGCATAGCAAGGCCATAGATTCATACCAACAATTTTGAGATCAAAGCTTCATTTTGGAGTTTGATTCAGAATAACCAGTTTGAAGGGGACCCGTTAAAAAATCCAAATTAGAACATCACAGCTTTCCATATGATTAAGGCCAATGGAGTAATACCTGAGGCAATCTGTCCATTATTTACATTTTCCCAGAAAGGACGGGCAAAAAGTTGGCTAGATCTGCAACCTCATGATAGTATTACTTCGTGGGATGAACTAGTTGCCAAGTTTTAGAAGAAATTTTTCCCACTCTCCAGATTCTCCAAGCTGAAAGAATATATTGACAACTTCAAGCAACTAGAGGGAAAATCTTTATGCATTGCAAGAGGGAGATTCAAAGAGTTGAAGTTCGCCCACAAAATGTGTTGTCCAATAGTGAAAAAATGAGGATTTTGTACAAGGGAATTTTTGCGACCTATAGAGCATTGCTAAATGCTGCAGATAGAGGGAGTATAACAGAGATTATACATACCAAAGCGCTAGAGCTTATTGAGAAGATGGCATCTGAACACAATGAGGTTACATCAACACAGCCTAGGAGAGAATGATAGAGTTACAAGGTTATGATGCTATGTTAGCCAAGCAAGACTAAACAAAATGAAAGTTGGAGTCGCTTCAAAAGCTTTTTACTCACTCTCAGATTTCAGCTGTTAAAGTCTAGTTTCCTATGGTATGGGATAATTGTGGTAGGGCTCATAATGCTAATAATTGTGATGCCACGATTACTATATTCCTAGTTCATGTGAATTCTATTTGGAACAGCCAACGTAGGAAAAATAATCCTTACAATAACACTTACAATCCTGTCTAGAGGAATCACCCTGCATTCTCATAAAAACCCACACCTCAGCAAGCTAATCTGCGAATTCAGCCAGCATAGCCCAATCAGCCTACTACTTGGGAGATAGCTTTTGAGAAGTTAACCGAGACGACTGCAAGATTTATGAAAGTTACTAAAGCATCTTTTAAAAATCAAGAAGCTTCCATAAAGAATATGAAGAATCAGATTAGTCAGCTTACCAGACAATTATCCAAAAAGAATCCATGAACTTTCCCTAGTTATTTGGTTTTTAACCCCAGAGAATACTGCAACGCCATTTCTATAATAAGAAGGATAATAATTCAGCCTATGGAAAAACCTGTAGTTGCACCGAACAATGACAGTAAAGCCGGGTAAGAGAAGCATGCTGAAAAGAAAGCAGAAGAAGCAGTGGATGGGGATATCATTATTATTGGTGGAGAGTTGAATGAGAAAGTTGATACCTCAAAGAGGAACGTGAAGAAAATTTATATGTAGCAAAAAATGAAGCTACTTGAGAACAATCCTTATGCTAAATTTCTTTATCCTCAAATATTAAAGCAACAATGTTCTAAATTTCTAGGCATATTTAAGAAGCATCCGATCAACATCCCCTTTTCGGAGGCTTTATAACAAATGCCTTCGTATGTTAAATTTTTTAAGGAGATCTTAACCAATAAGTGAAATCTCACAGCAAAAAGATCCATTATCTTGACAAAGGATTGCAGTGCAATCATGCAAAAGAAGTTGTCTCCATAAAGGATTCCGGAAGCTTCAACATTCCATGCACGATTGACTCGATTATAGTGGATGAGGTATTATATGGTCTTGGCGCCAGCATCAATGTCATACCGTTATATATGATGAAGAAGCTAGGGATCACAGAAGTAAAGTCAATCAAGATGATTTTGCAATTAGTTGATCGCTCCACCAAGAAAGCCTATGGAGTTATTGAAGACATACTCATTAAGGTGGACAAGTTGATCATTCTGATGGGTTTTTTTTATCTTGGACACAGAGGAGGATGACATTATTCCCATGATCTTTCGGAGACCTTTCTTAGCGAGCTATGGAGCGCTGATCGATGTGCCAAAGGGTGAATTAATCTTAATGGTGGAAGGAGAGAAAACTATTATGAAAGTCTTTGAAAAATAATCTCCACCACTGACAACTCAGCCATAGGAGATTGTCTTTATTAAAGAGAAGAAGGATGAGGAAGACAAGGAGAAGGATCATCAACCATTTGAGAGTTACAAGCCAACAGTAAAGATGGAAAAGCCAGGAGCAAGGGAAAACATGTCAAGACTAAGTTCAAAGTTCTTGACCCAACTTCTTCTCATCCATATGCACGTGAGTACTACTATGGCAAGGGAAAATTTCTAAGAAAAGGGATGGTGTCATCACTAAGCTCCAGTTATAAGCCACCATGATCACAAAGCTGCCATGTCAAGCTTGTGACATTAAACAACCGCTTGTTGGGAGGCAGCCCAACGAATTTTGCTTTTATTTTATTTTACTTCACTTAGTTTTTGTTTTTTTTTTGTTTTTTTTTTCATCTCCATGGTGATGTATATTTGACGGTTTTCTGATGCTACTACTTAGTATTATTGTTATTACGTGCCCATTTTTCTTGATTCGCAGTTATTGCCGAGGACAACAAATTTCTAATTCTGAGAATAGCGAGCACCTCCTTATACAATAGCAGTTCATGATCCCCGTTGAGCAGCTGATGTAGGATTTATTTAGAATACAGTGAAGTTTCTTTCAACCTTTCTTGCATATTTCTTTCTTTCTCTTTGATTGATTTGTTGTTTTAAGCTGTGATTGCCCAAAAATGAAAAAGTTGATAAGGGAATTAGTTTGTCATTTGATCCTTAGTGTGATGACTTACAAAATATTTTTGTTGAAACATAGGTCATGAAGACTATGATTTTAAAGATTTGATGATTGTAAAGCACCAACATAGCTCAACATGGAAGCACTCAATGGAAGACATGAAAAATAGTCCCAAATGCTATAAGAAGTCTAAAACAAAGTGGAAACATGAAAGGAATACTCAAATTAGCAAAATCAATATTGGAGTCTAAGTTTTCAAGTCAAAGAAGCAACTAGAGGCTCAAATCATGAAGATCAATGAAGACAAATAAAGACTGAAATTATTACTATTTGTAATGTCTTTTTAAAGTCCTAAAACTTATATGAATGAGTTTACTGAGCTTTATCTTGAGGATTGCATTAATAGGTCATAAGCTCATGCATTAGTGATATATACATTTTGATCATGCATACAGGATCACACACAAATGGAAAGTTATGATATAAGGGTGAGACATGATCCTACATATATTAGAAGTCACTAGAAATCATTTAGAAGTCTCAAAATCATTTTTAAGGATTTAAGATTTAATTTCAGCACTTAAAACTGTCTTAACTGCTGAAGTGCTCGATTACCTAAGTGGAGTAATTGATTACCTGATGAACATTAATTGATTACTCCCTGACATAAATGAATTAATCTCGAAATAATTAATATAATTAGATATCCAACGAATAGTAACTCTATAGGACATATATAAATATATTTTTGGGGTTTTTGAACAACAATTATCAAAGAGAAACACGAGTCAACACAGAATTCATATTGAAACCCCATTTGGCCTATTTTTGCATATCATTGAGAAAAAAACTCAATTACTTTCTTTTTTCTTAATTTTTTTATGATATTTTTTAGAATTCTGAATGTGGTTTGGACTAATTTGATTGCTATAATCATTTATAAGACATGTGGAGTGATCCTAAGGGTCTTAGTTGAGTGTGATCATAGACTTGTAAAATTTCTCTTGTAAATTAATTTTTCTGGCACTGTTTGGAAGGTAGAACATAGTGGAACGGATCGACCTCAGTCTGCATTTAGCTTTCAAGTGGTTAGGAAGCGAACTATGATAAATCTTGGTGTTATTCTTCCTTTACCTTTACTGATTGAGTAAGTCTAAGAGTCAAACACAATATTAGGATTACAATTTGAGTGATTGAGAGAAAGCGTAGTTAGTTGAATCATACACCCATAGCCGTGAGGTTTTGAGCCTAAACATAAACAAAAAAAAAATGTGTGCACTTCTCTGTTGATAATATTCTAGAACTTGCTTTATTTCTCCTTGAGGTTTTGATCCTAAACAGAAACAAATCTTGATATGATTGATGCACTTTTTCTTATTTTTAGCCACATAGCCACCCATTATGATATCCATTGTTTAACCCTTTGAGCCTAGACCTGTTCTTTATGAATAACATATTGTCTTGATTAGGCACTTCACATACACATCTCAACCTCGGTATAAGATTGGATTGCAGATTTATCTTAGTAAGGTGTGAGCATGAATACTCTTATGTTATGTGTGGTTTGGTGGTGAAAAATAGTCAATGTTGTGGGGGGGGGGAAAGGAGAAAATGGTGAATAAAAAAATATATGAAAT
>JAVKPL010010514.1:0-45826 GCA_032173675.1 Gastrolobium villosum | reverse complement strand
CATGGCTCACTAATATGTATCAAAATGACATAATATGACATGCAAGTAAAACAATATCACCATCCTCCTGGAGACACCCAAGAACATCCACTCATGGATTCATGTTCAAGGACTCCATCATATAACTCCCGAGACAGTCCTGGCGCCTCTCCCATGGTTGAGAAGACTCCATGGCAATACCCAACCGGAACTCCTCATGAGCCCTATCCGGCGGACGTCCCCCGCTTGGATCATCCTGATGTCGCTCCCAGAGTCAACACCATGGCATCTCCAACTGGCATTCTCCCGTAGGACGAACCCAGCGGATGTCCAAACCAACACACGTCAACTGGCCAGTGACCAAACAATTTTCACAAAATACAAGTAATATGCATACAAGCACACAATCACACCATGTCATAAACACATAATCCAACCACAACCTTCCTCTAGGTGTGGTGGAGCTCACTAGGGATTAAACCCAAGTTCCAAGAGTTTACCTTAACACGAGCAACACCGTTCCAAACGTATGCTCCAAATCAACTTTTCACAATTCCAACCGTGTGAGGCACCCTACAACAATCATTAAATCCAATTACACCAAAACTCATTTTTCATCAAAATTCCTCAAATTCCTCTAAGTTAAAAACCTATATTTTTCACCAAAATTTAACATAGCATTTCTAGCTTACAAACATGATTCTAAGGCCTTTTCATCTAATAGCATTTTTCCGTTTGGGCTCTCTATCATCACACATCTAAAATCAAAGCTTTGAACACAAATTCATAGATCTAAGAAATCAACCATTAAAAGACCACAAATATACTTACAATGTGTTGTATGATCACCACCAAGGCTTCACTAAACCATTTGAAGATCAAAACTCCAAGAAATCTCCAAAAACACTAATGGGTCGAATCTGAGTTGCTCAAAAACGCGGCCAAAGAGGTGGATTCAAGACTTCTAAGTGCTACCAATGGCTTTGGAAGGTTGTTTACGATAGATTTCAACACCAAAATCAAGCGATTCGGTGGAGAAACGAAGAAATGGGAAGAAATGTGAAGAATGGTGGTTTTTGGTCTTTTGCAGGGGGAGGAGCGCGCATATAAGGGAGAAAGGAGGAGGAAAGAAGAAGAAAAAGGAGGTGGGCCAAGTGACTTCGGTCACACGGGTCCCACACGCGATCTAACTTTAACTCCGATAAAAATTCCGATCACAAATCCTTAATCTAATTATTTTTCCAGTCCATGACATATTTTTATTTCTCCAAAATATTGATAAAAATTTCACACCTATCGGTACACTCACACCTCAGTATTTTAACACTTAAAAATCACTATTCATCAATTTTTCCCAAATTTGCCTATTCACTCAATTTTCCGCCCTGATTCCATTTCCAGCATTATTTTTGTCATATGAAATCTCTAACTCAGTATTTAAGCCTCATAACACACGGTTGGCAAATTACCATTTTGCCCTTTTTGCCCTTTTTGGCCATAATTCATGGATTTTCACTAATCCACCAATTTTCATTTCACAATATAATATAAAAATAGACATTTAAATATTTGAGGTGTTATATTCACCCCACCTTTTTGAAATTTTGTCGGCAAAATTAAATCATACCTGCTCACTAACTCAGGATACAGCCGGAGAATCTCGTCCTCCCGCTCCCAAGTAGCCTTCTCAGGTGTGCGGCCTTCCCACTGAATCTTCAGCATGGGAATCACTTTACTTCTCAATCGCTTTTCACTGCGATCCAATACAGCAATAGGACCAATGGGAGTCTTCAAGTTCTCCCTGATTTCAATATTATCCGGCATCACCACATGTGATTCATCCGGAACATAACGTCGCAACTGCGACACATGAAAAACATCATGTAAATTCGACAACCGCGGGGGTAAGGCAAGCTGATAGGCCACCAATCCTACTCTTTTCATAATCTGATACGGCCCAATGAATCGTGGACTCAGCTTCCTCACACCCAACGCACGGCCAACACCTGTGACCGGTGACAAACGTACAAATACATGGTCACCTTCCTCAAATTCCAGCGGTCTATGCTTATTGTCGTAATAACTTTTCTGCCGATTCTGTGCTTGTTTCAATTTTTCTCTGATCATTTCAATCTGCACTGTCGTTTCCTGCACAAAATCCGGACCAAACCTTTCCTTATCGCCTACCTCAGTCCAACAAGTGGGCGTACGACACCTCCTGCCATACAAAACCTCATATGGTGCCATACCCAGACTGGAATGAAAACTGTTATTATAAGAAAATTCCACCAGTGGTAAGTACTTATCCCAAGCATTACCCTGTTCCAGTGTGCAAGCTCTCAGCATATCCTCAAGTGTCTGTATGGTCCTCTCAGTCTGACCATCAGTCTGCGGATGATAAGCAGTGCTCAGTCGAAGCTGAGTGCCAAAAGCCTGCTGCAAAGCTCCCCAAAATCGTGAAGTAAACTTCGGGTCCCGATCACTAACAATACTAATCGGTATCCCATGGAGTCTAACAATCTCCTTTACATACAATGTAGCTAACTTCTCTGTAGTGTAGTCCACTCGTACTGGTAGAAAATGTGCAGACTTCGTAAGTCGGTCCACAATGACCCAAATTGAATCATAACCAGCTTGAGTTCGTGGCAATCCCACAACAAAATCCATTGAAATACTCTCCCATTTCCATTCAGGTATATCCAGCGGCTGAAGTAATCCAGCAGGTTTCTGATGCTCTATTTTCACTTTTTGACAAACCAAGCACTTAGACACGTACTCGGCAACATCCCTCTTCATCCCAGGCCACCAGAACTTAACTTTCAAATCTTGGTACATTTTTGTGGCACCTGGGTGGATAGCATATTGACCCTTGTGGGCCTCAGTCATAACTTCCTCTGCAAGTTCCCTGGGCACAACAATCCTGCCCTGATATAACAATAATCCTTGTTCATTAACAGATATGCCACTCTGGCCTTTTAAATACTTTATACTTTCATTTCTGATTTGAGTCTCTTTAATCTTCTCGTGCAGCTCGTTCTCAATCCGAGTCAACTCCATATCACACATTCTTCCTGCAAAGAAATCCGTTATTTTCATATCACGGAATTGCTCAATCACTTCATTGTCCCACATCATCATATGAGATAAGTTAACAGACTTCCTACTCAATGCATCTGCCACAACATTGGCCTTTCCCGGGTGGTATTTCAGCTCAAAGTCATAATCTTTCAAGAATTCAACCCATCTACGCTGCCTCATATTCAGCTCCTTCTGATCAAATAAATATTTCAAGCTTTTATGGTCGCTGAACACAGCAAACTTCATCCCATACAGAAAATGCCTCCAAATTTTCAAGGCAAACACAATAGCAGCCAATTCTAAGTCATGCGTCGGATAATTTTCTTCATGCGGCCTTAACTGCCTAGACGCATATGCAATCACTTTTCCTTCCTGCATCAACACGCTCCCTAAACCTTTCTTAGAAGCATCACAATATAACACAAACTCACCCTCCGGATCAGGTAGAGTCAATACCGGAGCAGTGGTCAATTTCTCTTTCAGTAGCAGAAAACAGTCCTCACATTCCTGGGTCCACACAAAAGGAGTATCCTTTCGTGTCAATCGAGTCAACGGTAGAACCATTGCAGAAAATCCCTGTATAAATCGGCGATAATAGCCAGCAAGCCCCAGAAAACTTCTAATTTCAGTCACAGTCTTAGGTCGTTCCCAGTCACTCACCGCTTCAATCTTGCTTGGATCAACTGCAACACCACTTGCAGAAATAACATGACCCAAAAATTGCACCTCAGATAACCAGAATTCACACTTAGACGGTTTAGCATATAATTTCTTATCTTTCAACACCTGCAACACAGTCCTCAAATGGTCAACGTGCTCCTCCTTACTCTTAGAGTAGATCAAAATGTCATCGATAAATACAATTACAAACTGGTCCAAAAACGGTTTAAAGATGCGGTTCATATAGTCCATGAACACCGCCGGGGCATTAGTAAGCCCAAAAGGAATCACTTCATACTCAAAATGTCCATATCTGGATCGGAAAGCTGTTTTAGGTACATCCTCCGGTTTAATCCGAATCTGGTGATATCCGGACCGGAGATCAATCTTCGAAAATACACAGGCACCCCTCAACTGATCTAATAAATCATTAATACGCGGTAATGGGTACCGGTTCTTAATAGTCACTTTATTCAGCTGTCGGTAGTCAGTGCACAGTCTCATGCTACCATCCTTTTTCTTTACAAATATAACCGGTGCTCCCCACGGAGACACACTCGGCCTAATAAAATTCTTCGCAGATAGTTCTTCAATGTGTTTCTTCAACTCGGCCAACTCAAGTGGCAACATCCGGTATGGAGCCAAGGAGATCGGCCCCACACCAGGCAATAGGTCAATCGAGAATTCAATCTCCCTCTCAGGTGGGAATTCCGGTATCTCATCCGGAAATACATCTTCAAACTCATTCACAACTGGAATAGCAGAAATCTCCTCCTTTTTGTCACCTACCAATCCGCCCAACAAGACATATCCCAAATCTCCAGCCTTCAAGGCTTTCACAGTTTGACTGACAGACAAATATAAAGACGGACAAACAGACGGCCTCTCGTGAGATAGCAACAACCTCTTTCCGCAGCAATCAATCATTGCGCAGTTCCGAGACAACCAATCCATCCCCAAAATCAAATTGACAGAGGCCAGGGGTAAGATAATTAAATCAATGGTATAACCCCTGCCTAAATAAGTAAACTTCACATCTTCACAGATCCAAGACGATTCACTAACCTCTCCTGTAGCAGTAGTAATACGCATCGGAGGAACCATCCGTGTTACCTTTAAGTCCAACGCCTTAGCCACATAGTCCGCCACAAATGAATGTGTCGCTCCCGAATCAAACAACACAGATAAATCAACATTAGATAGAAAAATTATACCTTTAACCAAATTCGGAGCCTTTTGAGTATGTTGCGCATTTGTAGTATAAACTCGTCCCACAGTAGGAACAGCCGTAATAGGAGTAGCAGCAGTAGTAGTAGCTGGCGGCAAGGCCTGCAGATTCGCAGCCTGCCCCGAAGAAGATGGACAATTTCTAGCAAAGTGGCCATTCCGACCACATTTATAACAAGCCGACGGATCAGCACCACACACACCTTTGTGGTATTTACCACACTTCCCACATTGTGGGGTAGGATATCTATTCGCAGCACCACCACCACCAGTATTTCCACCCCTCTTGAACTGACCAGGAGGCTGCCTCACATGCAACCCCCTACCTCTATTATTATTACTGAAACCTCCTCTGTTAGTATTACCAGAAGGACCAGGTGTCCTCTTAACATCTTGCTCTTTTGCCGAATCAGATTTCGGATACCTTCCATAAACAGTCTCGACCCTCTTACATTGGGTCACCAAATCAGCAAAGTTTCTCACCGCGGTATTAGACATCCTCTTAGCAATTTTCTCACTCAGCCCTCTTTGGAATTTAGCTGACAAGAACTCAGGAGTAGGTAAAGTACCTCCATAATTAGCAAACTTGACAAGTTCATTGAATATCGCCACATAGGCATCCACAGTCATAATTCCCTGTACCAAATTGTCGAATTCACCTTGCTTTGCCTCCCGAACATCACGGGGAAAATATTCTTCATGAAATAATCCTTCAAACAAAGTCCAAGTAAGGACCTCACCCTGAATAACAAATGGGCGAGACACATTGTCCCACCACTCTTGGGCATCACCCTCCAGCATATAAACAGAATACAATAACTTTTGTGGATCTTGGCATCTCATAACTTGAAAAATCTTATCCATACCCCTCAACCAAGCAGTAACCTCCTTTGGGTCCCTTGACCCCAGAAACGCGGGTGGCTTATGTTTCCTAAAAGATATGAGCCTACGCTCATCATCAGCATTATCAAGCACCTGCCCAGCAGCCCCAGTAGATTGGGCAACAGATGACGGATCAGGAACATAACTAGGGTCAGTAGTAGTATGATGACTAGCCTCACCAGTGTGGTGACTAGCCCCACTCTCCCCCTGTTGAGGAGTAACAGATGGCGTCGGTGTAGGAGTCACCGTAGCCGTATGTGGAGGTGTATTATCCCTCCTAGGACGACCTCTATCCGCCCTCATCGCAGCCATAAAGGCCTGCATCATATCCTGATTAGCTTTCATCAGGTTCTCAGTCGCATTTTTATTTGCAGCCGTTTCCGCCTGCAGAGCATTCAGGACTGCAGTGACCGGATCCGGTGGCAAAGGACCTGCACCACGTGCCCCACGGCGACCTCGTGCCCTACTCATGATATCTGTACATGTAACACAAAGGAATGAGTTGATCAGACCCACACTGAGGAATCACATATACATTAATCATAAATAGTTCACAGATAGCTATGGCACACAAGATACAACATATACAAACAATCAGAGTTCCCTAAACAAAACTGCTCTGATACCATAAAATGTAACAGCCCGTTGTACACCGGTATTGTTAACATTGATTATGATATTAAGCGCAGTTACAATCACAGTGATTAGGTTAATTAAATTACGGGCAAATTTTTCTTTTAACATATTCCTTTTCTTTTTCATAAATACATTTTCGTAATCCATTGAAACCACACTATAATTGTAAATGCCATTTGCGGAATCATTCACTTTCTAACATCATAATTCTTTCTTTTTATTCATTTCATTTAAACTCACCATCTTACTCTCATCTTTTACCAAGTTATAGTCCTTTAAATTGTCTACGCGTGGTTTCAAACCACATATCATTTGGAGTTCTACCCATCAAGTTAAACCCCTTTCTTTTAGTCTAGAAAAACCTGAATTTTCGAAATTTACACTGTGGTAATCGATTACCAGTGGGTGGTAATCGATTACCACCTGTCAAAAATGAGGCAGTAGCCAATTTTCTCAATCCTCTGTTCTGGTAATCGATTACCAGCTTTGGGTAATCGATTACCTCACATGGTAATCGATTACCAAAGGCCAGTAATCGATTACCAGTGCAGACAGTAGCCAATTTTTCGTCCCCTGTTGCATGGTAATCGATTACCAAGCTTGGGTAATCGATTACTATGCAGCAAAATGACAGATTACAGCAGTTTTGAGCCCAAGAAAGGTTGTGTAATCCATCCCTAACCCCTGGGTACTCCACATAACACATAATCATGTCCTAATGTAGGCTCTAGGCCCTTCCATCATGCATTTTCCTTAAGTTTAACATCATTTACATCATCCTCAAAATAATGGCCATTTACATGCAAATATGGACCATTTTTACAACATTACACATCAAGACTTCAAGGCTATGAATGTGGCAATGGACAAGTCCCATGCTCACTCAAAATATACAGTTATCCAAGCCATGAATAATAAAACATAAACAAGACTTAGCAAATGACCATGAACACTAACAAAAGCATGGAAATGACATCATGCAATATGTTCATGACCTAAGTCTCAAAATACTAATGGTATGCTATGTGCACTCCATAAACTCCTCCAAAAAGCCATGCAATCCATATGCACCGCATGCCAATCCAACGTCCACTATACGGGCTTCTTGCCCGAAGCTCCTCCCGGCTCATAGTGACCTGAAATGTGGTCCCCCAAACACGGGGTGAGATATACGGATATATCTCAGTAAACCAATGGAGCTAGAGGCTCTCTCCACTCCATGGCTCACTAATATGTATCAAAATGACATAATATGACATGCAAGTAAAACAATATCACCATCCTCCTGGAGACACCCAAGAACATCCACTCATGGATTCATGTTCAAGGACTCCATCATATAACTCCCGAGACAGTCCTGGCGCCTCTCCCATGGTTGAGAAGACTCCATGGCAATACCCAACCGGAACTCCTCATGAGCCCTATCCGGCGGACGTCCCCCGCTTGGATCATCCTGATGTCGCTCCCAGAGTCAACACCATGGCATCTCCAACTGGCATTCTCCCGTAGGACGAACCCAGCGGATGTCCAAACCAACACACGTCAACTGGCCAGTGACCAAACAATTTTCACAAAATACAAGTAATATGCATACAAGCACACAATCACACCATGTCATAAACACATAATCCAACCACAACCTTCCTCTAGGTGTGGTGGAGCTCACTAGGGATTAAACCCAAGTTCCAAGAGTTTACCTTAACACGAGCAACACCGTTCCAAACGTATGCTCCAAATCAACTTTTCACAATTCCAACCGTGTGAGGCACCCTACAACAATCATTAAATCCAATTACACCAAAACTCATTTTTCATCAAAATTCCTCAAATTCCTCTAAGTTAAAAACCTATATTTTTCACCAAAATTTAACATAGCATTTCTAGCTTACAAACATGATTCTAAGGCCTTTTCATCTAATAGCATTTTTCCGTTTGGGCTCTCTATCATCACACATATAAAATCAAAGCTTTGAACACAAATTCATAGATCTAAGAAATCAACCATTAAAAGACCACAAATATACTTACAATGTGTTGTATGATCACCACCAAGGCTTCACTAAACCATTTGAAGATCAAAACTCCAAGAAATCTCCAAAAACACTAATGGGTCGAATCTGAGTTGCTCAAAAACGCGGCCAAAGAGGTGGATTCAAGACTTCTAAGTGCTACCAATGGCTTTGGAAGGTTGTTTACGATAGATTTCAACACCAAAATCAAGCGATTCGGTGGAGAAACGAAGAAATGGGAAGAAATGTGAAGAATGGTGGTTTTTGGTCTTTTGCAGGGGGAGGAGCGCGCATATAAGGGAGAAATGAGGAGGAAAGAAGAAGAAAAAGGAGGTGGGCCAAGTGACTTCGGTCACACGGGTCCCACACGCGATCTAACTTTAACTCCGATAAAAATTCCGATCACAAATCCTTAATCTAATTATTTTTCCAGTCCATGACATATTTTTATTTCTCCAAAATATTGATAAAAATTTCACACCTATCGGTACACTCACAACTCAGTATTTTAACACTTAAAAATCACTATTCATCAATTTTTCCCAAATTTGCCTATTCACTCAATTTTCCGCCCTGATTCCATTTCCAGCATTATTTTTGTCATATGAAATCTCTAACTCAGTATTTAAGCCTCATAACACACGGTTGGCAAATTACCATTTTGCCCTTTTTGCCCTTTTTGGCCATAATTCATGGATTTTCACTAATCCACCAATTTTCATTTCACAATATAATATAAAAATAGACATTTAAATATTTGAGGTGTTATATGGTAGTTGTAGTGCTGAGAGGTTTCGTAGAATTATGCCGGGGTGGAAAATGTGGTCTTTTTGGGGAAGGAGTTTTGATAATGTTTGAGGTTAATTCAGCAAAGCCTGCTTACACCACACCTGACCTCCTCGCAGTTATATTTCTTGGAGTTATTGGAGGTCTTTTAGGAAGCCTTTACAATTATCTTGTGGATAAGGTCCTTCGCACTTACGCCATCATAAATGAGTATGTCCTAAATTGTTATGCATTTATTAGTATAAAATATGGGAATATAGTTTTTTGTGTTGAATGAGATAAAATTATTTTATGTACACAGATAAGAGTGGATGAGATCCACTAAAGAGAAGATTAGTGGATCCCACCCATTTTTTGTATATATGCACGAGACAATTTACATGAGAAACCATATTCCCATAAAATATACTTTTGTCCGTAAATAATAAATGTTTTTATAATTGTTACTAAAGTTTTTGAAGAAAAAAAATGTATACATTTTGTACTTATATTGTAAAAATTAACTTGGTACAAAATTATTTTTCGTTTATGATGACATTGAATGTAGGAAAGAGGGTGCTAGCAGAAAGTAAAAGAATTGAATTCCATACAAAGGAAATATGGTGGTAGAATGGAGAGGTGCAAGAGGCAATTAAACAGAAAAAGGAATGCTTTAGATCTTTGCATAAAAGTCCCAATGATAATAATTTGCAAAAAATTTAGATTGGCGAAAAAAAATGCAAAGAAAGCTGTACGAGAAGCTAAAGGTAAGATTTTCGCCGATTTGTATAAAAATCTTGGGAGTAAGGATGATGAAAAAGGTATATATGTATATATATGTATATATAGATATATATATATATATAGAGGTAGGATCCTTTGACATCGGTGTCAAATTTCAAATTTGACACATCATTGAGAGCTGTTAGATAAAAAAATATCAATGGTGTCACATGCGTGCAAATCAGAGTCGTTGATCTTTTTTGATCTAACGGCTCTCATATGAGGTGTCAAAATTGAAATATATATATATATATATATATATATATATATATATATATATATATATATATATATGGGTCAGGATCATTTTACGCTAGTGTAAGTTACACTCTCAATCTTGTCCGTTGATCCCACTTAGATCCATGGGTTTAAATTTTTTAGTAATATGAGCCATTGGATACAAGTGGATTAATGGTCAAAATTGAATGTAAGACTTCTAATTCTTACACTGGTGTAAGAATATCCTGCCCCTATATATATATATGTACTTGCCAAAATGAGGGATAAGAAAAGTAAAGAACTCACTCAAGTTAGAGCATCAAGAATGAAAACCAAAATCTTTTGGTAAGAGATAAAGATGTAAATGAAAGATGGATGAACTACTCAACAAACTTTTTAATAGGGATGGCAATAAAAGCGAGGTGGGCTTGGAGGATGCTTATGATGATCTGAATAGAAGATTTGTGCGCAGAATCAATACACATGAAGTCAAGGAGGCTTTAAAGAGGATGAAGACTAATAAAGCTTTGGGACCCGATGGCGGACCTATTGAAGTGTGGAGGGGCTTAGTGGAGGTGGCAATAAATTGGCTCACCAATCTTTTTAATAAGATTCTTCGAACAAATAAGATGTCTGATGCTTGGAGGAAGAGTGTGCTTATGCCTATTTACATAAACAATGGAGATATCCAGAATTGTTCTAACTATAGAGGAATTAAACTTATGAGTCATACTATAAAGTTATAGGAGAGAGTTATTGAACATCATTTGAGGAGAGAGACCAAGGTTTCTGTAAATCAATTTGATTTATGCCAGGAAGATGTACCACATAAGCTATTTTCTTGATGCGTCAATTGATGGAAAGATATCGAGAAAAAAAGAAGGATTTACATGTTGTTTATAGATCTTGAGAAAGCATACGATTGAGTCCCAAGAAATGTTTTATGGTGGGTTCTTGAGAAGAAAAAAGTACCATCAAAGTATGTAAATGCAATCAAGGATATGTATGATAGGGCTACTGCATGTGTGAAAGCTTGTAATGGAACATCAAGTTATTTTCCTATTACAATAGGTGTACGTCAAGGTTCGGCTATGAGTCCTTATCTCTTTGTCTTAGAGATGGATGAACTAATAATAGACATTCAAGAGGAAGTGTCGTGATATATGTTTTTTGCAGATGATATTGTGCTTATTGATGAGACCAAAGACGGTGTTAATAGGAAACTTGAATTGTGGATAAGCACTTTGGAGTCTAAAGGTTTCACGTTAAGTCGGTGCAAGACTGAGTATATGAAGTGTGAGTTTTCTCTGGTAAGAGATGGAGATCAAGACCCTATGCATCTACTTGGTCAAAAGGTATCGAAGAAAGAGGCTTTTAGATACCTGGGATCAATTTTGCAAAAAAGTAGTGAGATTGATGAGGATGTAAATCACAGAATCAGAGCAGGATGGATGAAATGGCGGTGTGCATCTGGGTTTTTGTGTGATCGCAAAATTTGTCTTAAGCTAAAAGGAAAATTCTATAGGACAGCAGCAAGGCCTGCAATGTTGTATGGAGTTGAATGTTGGCCGGCTCATAGGCAACACGAGCATAAAATGAGAGTAAGAAATAAGGATGTTAAGGTGGATGTGTGGTTATACGAGGATGTATAAGATAAGAAATGAAGATATTAGACGAAAGGTAGAAGTAATACTTGTAACTGAAAAGATGAGGGAACATAGATTGAGGTGGTTTGGGCGCGTAATGAGACGACCCCTGGATGCTCATGTAAAAATAAAAGTTTGTTACTAAGAGCTCAACACAAAGAAAGGTAGTGGTAGATCGAAACTTAACTGGGGAAATGTAGTTAAACAAGACTTAATGGAGTGGGATATAGATTAACAAATGAAGTGTCTTAGGACGGAATGGAGAAAAGCTATAAGTAGGGTGGAAGGTTAAACTCGTTGTTATTCCTATGTTCCAGATGGTCTCTTTTTAGTTCTTTTCCTCTTCAACCCCTTCTTGTCTTTTATCTTATTTTCTCCTTCCCCAATTTTTTATTTTTATTTTTATTTATTTATTTATTTGTATTTTATTTTTTAATCTCCTTTCATTTATCATTGGGTTCATCTACCACCCACTCCAATTAATTTGGGTTAAAAGTGCTGTTAATGTTGATCTTGATGACATTGAATATAATTTTAATAATAAAATAAAAAATTATTTATCTGAAAAATTATTTTTTTATACATTTAAATTCATACAAAAGCGAAGTTATATTTTAGTTAATAGTAACAGAAAAAATTAGTAAGAAAATAAGTATATATTAAAATATTTTATTTTAAAATATTTAAGAATACATATCATATACTTGATGTTTGAAAATATATTTTTTTGTGATAAACTTGTATAGATTCAAACTTAAATATATTTTTTTGTGATATTTTACTTGACTATTGTGCCGATTGTCTTGTCTTCTTCTATTATCGTGCTGAACTCTTAAATTATTTCTGTATTGTTGCTGAGAAATGATTATATATTGCAGGAAAGGCCCTATATTCAAAGTTCTACTTGTCATGATTATCTCCTTTTTGACCTCTTGCTGTTCATTTGGCCTTCCATGGCTATCAAAGTGCATCCCTTGTCCTCCTCATTTGAGGGATCAGTGCCCAACCGGACACTACAAGAATTTTCAGTGCCCACCTAACCACTACAACGACCTTGCCTCTCTCTTTTTTACTACTAATGATGATGCTATTCGTAACTTATTTATTGCTGGCTCTGACAAAAGATTTCTGCTCTCTAGTCTTATGATTTTCTTTGTGGCCATATACTTTCTTGGAATCATCACTTATGGCATTGCCATTCCCTCTGGGCTCTTTATTCCTGTTATACTTGCTGGAGCTTCGTATGGGCGTCTTGTAGGAAGTCTCTTGACTCCATTCACTGTTCTTGATGTGGGTTTGTTTGCCCTCCTTGGGGCTGCATCCTTCCTTGGTGGCACCATGAGAATGACCGTTTCTCTTTGTGTCATACTTCTTGAACTCACAAATAACCTGCTGATGCTTCCACTGGTGATGTTGGTTCTCCTTATTTCCAAGTCTGTGGCTGATTGTTTTAACAAAGGAGTTTACGATCAGATTGTGCAAATGAAGGGGCTACCTTATATGGAAGCACATGCAGAACCATACATGAGGCAATTAATTGCAAGTGATGTTGTTTCTGGTCCATTGGTTACATTTGCTGGGGTTGAAAAAGTGGGGAATATTGTCCATGCTTTAAAGGTCACGGGACATAATGGGTTTCCTGTAATTGATGAGCCTCCTTTCTCAGATGCTCCTGAATTGTGTGGGTTGGTTTTGAGGTCTCATCTGCTTGTACTCCTTAAACACAGGACATTTACAAAGGAGAGAGGGATGACTGGATCCTCCATTATGAGAAACTTCAAGGCACATGATTTTGCAAAGCCAGGTTCAGGCAAGGGGATCAAGCTGGAGGATATAGACATTTCTGAGAACGAGATGGAAATGTATGTTGATATCCATCCAATTACTAATACGTCACCATATACAGTTGTGGAAACAATGTCTCTAGCTAAAGCTGCTCTTCTTTTCCGGGAGGTTGGCCTCAGGCACTTGTTGGTGGTGCCAAAGACACCGGGAGTAAGACTTTCTCTCCCTCTCTGTATCTATGTATATATGTATGTATGTATGTTTTGTGTGTAGTGTGAGCTGAACATGATGGATGCTATTCGTGTCTGTTATACTAGCTTTTCTCATTAATTGTTATTTTTCAATAATGCCTTAGAGTAACTTTTCTATTTACTTATTATTGTACAGAGACCTCCAATTGTCGGGCTCTTGACAAGACATGATTTCATGCCTGAGCATGTCTTGGGACTTTACCCTCACTTCCACTCCCATAAGTAGAGAAATCATTATCAAGCGGATTTTTTTGTGACATCAAACCTCACCAACTATAAAGCCCCATGGAGTTCCTTTTATTAGTACAAGATTAATCAAGATCTTTACCGCAATCACCTTGTTGTTATAGAGCACAATACCTAGATGAGCTTACGTGTGTTTTCATTCTTTTTCTCTCTTGGAACTTGTATTTCGTCTCATATCGTTTCTCGTTATCTCTTGTAAGTTAGAAGATTGCAGAATTCGAATCTTTCAGTAGGGAAAAAAAAAATTAAAAGTTTTGCATATAAAGATGGGAATGTTATATTTACAAATTGTTTGTTTATAAATTTTACCGGTCATACATTAATCAAGAGTGTCATTCTTAGTGTAATTTGTAAAAAAAAATTGTAAACGATTCTTCCTCTTCATAAATATATAAATAATGCTACAAACACTTATACACTATTTACTTCACATTTGTACAGTTTTCAGCGGTTTATAATAAAGAATCAATTCATCACAAAATTTTAAATGTTGGATGAATACCTTTTTAATGATTTATAGTATTAGTATTCTCTAACACACCTTTTATGTAAAAATTCTTTGGGCTTGAAACGTGGATGTTGCATACGCCTAATTTTATTTTATTTTTGTTTTAAATTATGCTTATTCAATTCCACAAGTGATGGGAGGTGAGGATCGAACTCATGATCTTATAGTCATTTAAACTCTGATATCATATAAAGAACCAATTCAACATAAAACCTTAAAAGTGTTGGGTAAAGGTATTTTTAATGATATATTTTTTTTTCTAACATATAACTCTTAAAAAAATAGGGTTCAATGAGTATAATGTTGCATGATTTAAGAAAATTTTCCTACACTCACAATAAAGAAGAGAGAGAAAGTGAAATAATGAAAGAGAAAAAAAACATGTGGACCCCATATATTAGTTGTGTGGTGTGTAGGAAAGTTTTCTTGAGTCATGTAACATTATACTCATAAACCCAAAAAAAATATAGAGAAAACTTCAAAAAAGTTCATATAAGTTTCTTCTAAAACATTTATCCCATTCTCAAAATTTTAAATCATTTATATCTTTTGGATCTGGGTCTGAATAAGGTGGCTGCTAGGAGAAATACAGGATGATGCTTGTTCCTGGCTTTCTGCTAGTGTTTGATGTTTTGTTTTCTGCTATTTCTTGTTCTGTTTTTTTCATTCCTTCTTGTTTGCTGTTCTTTTGTTTTGTGGGGGCATTGCCCCTTTCTGTAACCAAAAAAAAAAAAGTTTCTTTATAACTTACCCGTTAAGTTAGAGGGGTAAGTGATAAAAAAAATTTAAGCTAGGAGTAAATGATTCAAATTTCAGAGGGGTAAGTGATTCCGATAAAATTTACAGTTTTTTTTTTTTTTTTTGAAAGTTTTCCAAAAATGTAATATAAACTTTTCCATGAAACTTGAAATCAATTTTTTTCTCTCAAGGTTTTACCTTTGTAACGGATATAAATATGTGAATGCCTCCAAAAGAGGTCACACAATTTTTCTAAAAGAAATCATAATTCATAATATACCATTACTTAAATTTGACATCACAATAAAAGTATGAACAATCATATCATTATAGTAAATCTTGAAAATATAAGTTATACAAATTTCTATCGT
This sequence comes from Gastrolobium villosum, assembly GCA_032173675.1. Classification (NCBI taxonomy): domain Eukaryota; kingdom Viridiplantae; phylum Streptophyta; class Magnoliopsida; order Fabales; family Fabaceae; genus Gastrolobium; species Gastrolobium villosum. The sequence goes on along the minus strand of JAVKPL010010514.1, from coordinate 30,043 downwards.
ATGAAATTTACCATGATAATTTAAATATAAATTAAAGACACAACATATCAATATAATGAATGTGCAAAAATATAAATAAACATTTAAGTATATACATATATGATATTTATCACATTTATAGCATTATATATATATATATCCATATATAAATATATAATTATAATATGCAACAATATAAATTGCAGATAAGTAAATTACGACGGTTATTATTTTAACAAATCAAACTCATTAATTAATTATTAATTCATAATAAATGATAACGGTTGATTTTCGTCAATCAACGGTTATTATTTCCACAAATCAAAATCATTAATTAATTATTAATTCACAATAAATAATAACCGTTGATGGACGGAAATTAATAGTTAATATATGATAGTAACATTGATAGTTGTAACATCCCACATAATTAGTAAAGTACATAAGTACTATATGTTATAGATGTATGTGTAGAATTCGGATTTATGGTTTAGGTTTGATGGCTTGCAAATTGTTGATCCTTATCCTTGGATGAGACTAAGATAAGTTTTTAAATTAAATCATAGGAAGGTGCATATGTAGGCATGTGAAATTTATTAAAATCATATGAGTAATTTGAGTGTGTGTTAGAAGGCTTTTGTGTTTGTTGGACTTGGGAAGTGGGCTAGTGTGTGTGTGGATTTGTTATCTTCAAACTTGTCTTGTTGGACTTTTTCCCTTGTGTTGGCCGATGGCCCAAAGGTTCCTTGGATCAAGCTCATTCAGCCCAAAGTTAAACCCACACTTATCTCCCCTAAGCCTTGTCCAACAAGGCTGTCTTGTGTAGCAAGAAACACCCACATGTCTAGATGCAGCCTCACTCCTCATTTCATGCGCAAAAGAGACTTGATAGGACTTAGAAAATCTGCCAATTTTCCCCTTGCATGACCGCCACATCACCTTGCATGTGCAACCTTTGATTTCAACTTCATTGCATGGAGGACACATGTACTCCTTAGCATTATTTTGGGCTGCATTCTTCTTCATTTTAGGCGCACATGGAGGGGCATAGATCAGATTTTTTCTATGACACAAATCTGTCTTGCTTGTTGACTTGGAGAACCACCTTACACCTTCCATCATGAGGCTGAAATGTGCAGATTTTTGCATGCTTTTGGCAGTCCATCATGAGCCAAATCTGCCCCTTGCTTCCACATGCATCAAAAGTAGGGTTTTGGGGCTGCATCTCCATCATCATATGCGCACAAGGACAGCTCCAAATCAGAGTTTAGGCTGCCACAAATCTGTGCTCATGATGACACCTCCTTCCACTCCACCTTGTGCGCATGGTTTAGTCAATTGTGTGAAAAATTCTGACTTAGGACAGCATTCAGATCTGAACCTATCTCTTTCACCTCCTTGCATGTGCATAGAGTAACCAAGAAGCAAACCTTTGCTTGTTCAAACCTTGTGTGCAGTCCCACCTTCACAAGAAACCAGAAATTTCATGATGTTTCATCATTGCAACCTCTCCTCACTTCTCTTTAAGTTATGCGCACACATGAGGGGGCTGTCCTCATTTTACATTCAGCCAAGTTCCTCCCTCATTCCCTCACTCTCTTAGCCGAACATACAAGCATCCTTGGAGAAAGAAAGACTAAGCTAACTCACCTTCCCTCACACTCTCAAAACCGTAGCCTATACCCCAAGCAAGTGTAAGTTTTCCTCCTCACTTTCCCTCACTGTCCAGCCTTGCTACTCAACCTTGGAAGCTGTCCAAAGTTGTCCTCCCCACCATTGAATGCGCATAGATCATCTCCTAGGAAGTGTGGACTTGTTGTTGGTAGAACTAGAAAGGTGTGGTGTGTGAGCAAGAAGTGTGTGCTACAAGAGGTAAGCCTAGAACTTAGACCTCTTTCATGGTGTGTAGTCATGTGTGTTCTTGAATGTCTCTTTGAATATGTTTGTTTTGGATTCTTGAATGAGTATGGTAAAGGAATAAAGATGGAGCTATTTTATGAGGATTTGTATGCATGAAAGTCCCATGGTTATGCTTAAGAAATATGCCACTGTTTTGTGTGAATGTGCCACTGTTTTGATATATATGCCACTGTTTCTCAATGAATCTACCACTGTTTGAGTATGCATATGCCACTGTTTCGGTTGGACAAGATCACCATTTTGATGCCACTGTTTCTGCACACAATACTCACTGTTTTAGTGCCTCACATGCCACTGTTTCTGCATAAAATGCTCACTGTTTTTAGTACATAATGTGCCACTGTTTCTGCTCACTGTTTTAATGCCACATATGTCACTGTTTTGCACCAAAAATACTCACTGTTTTAGTACTTAATGAGCCACTGTTTCTGCATAAAATAACCACCATATTGATGTTCAAACACCACTATTTATGCCACTGTTTTAATGTCCAAAAATCATGATTTATGCCACTGTTTTAATCACCATTTATGCTACTGTCTTAATGTTCAAAAATCCCTCTTTATGCCACTGTTTTGAGGTGCAAATACCTCTACCTATGTCACTGTTTCATGTTCAAATGCAACCATTCATGCCACTGTTTTAATGCACAAATAACACTACTTATGCCACTGTTTTGATGTCCAAATGCCACTGTTTATGTCACTGTTTTAACGTTCAAATGCCACCGTTTCTGCCACTGTCTAATGCCACTGTTCTGCCACTGTTTGATGTCCAAAGTGTCACTGTTTCTGTTTGAAAAATGGTCACTGTTTCTGCTATAAGGTGCTACTGTTTTCTGCTGTAAAACATCACTGTTTCTGCCCACTGTTTTTAAGTAAAACGTCACTGTTTTCGGTTCACTGTTTTAAAGAACAACTCACTGTTTTCTGCTCACTGTTTTAAGAACAAACGTCACTGTTTTCTGCTGTAAAACGCTGCTGTATGCTCACTGTTTTTCTGCTGTAAAACACTGCTGTATGCTCACTGTTTTCCACTGTAAAACACTGCTGTATGCTCACTGTTTCTGCTGTAAATCGCCGCTGTAAATGATTGGTTGTAATTGATTTAGGTGCACTTAAGAAGTGAGATACTTCGCTGCTGTTTGGTATTGTTTAAGGCACGCAAGGTAAGTGTCAGGCGATATTACCTAATGTGACTATTGACTACTGGTATAAAATTGTGACATGATGCTCCATATTCCGTAAAAATATTATGTTCCATTATGATGAAAGGAAACTGCCAAAAATGTGCCGTGATGGCTATATGATTATGAGGTAAAGACGTTATGTGGCAGCATAACGCATATGAAAAGTATATGTGCCGTGATGGCTATATAAAAGGTATATAAGCATGCACCTTACATCATACCGCATTTTTACGCTTTGTGTGTGAAAGCATAGCATGACATGCATGTATCAAGATCATATAGGCCTTGTTTTAGAATAGTTATGTACAGGACCATGTGTTTGAGCAAGCATCATATAGGCATCCCCAAGGTACCGGGGTATGGGACACTTGGCATCAGTCCGCATAGGCCCACAGTTGGAATCCACATGGAGCTCAGGTGCCAAGGTATATTTGATTCCACTGTGAAGTGCGCGCACGACGGTGCTAAAAGCGCAAAGGAAAGGCGTTATATACGCAATATATGAATATGATGAAAAGGAAAAAGGAAAAGGAACAAGGATATGTTGAAGTGACTGTTTATGATTTTGTGCCTAGTTAATACTGTTATATTATTGGTTTTGTTGCCACACTACTGGGATTATTCTCACCCCTTCGGGGCTGCTATTTTCCTAAATGGCAGGAGGACGTAAAAGCAATTGAAGGATGATGTTTGCTGTTGCTTGCTGATGAATGGACTTGTACTGTTGCTGTTTGATTGATTGGATGACTGTAATGATTAATATTTTGGTACTCTTGGATGACTGTAGACTCTATCATCTCTATTTTATCTTGAACTTTTATGAACAGCGGCTATTTTGGAAAACCTTTGTGAAAGGAATTTTTGAAAGACTTATGTGCTGAAATTTTTACAGTGCACCTTACGGGTGATGATTTTATGAGCAAACGAACTCTGATTTACTATTATTTTATATGCACGCGAAGCCCCAAACGTGCTCTTTCTAATTTACTTGAAATATTTTTTATCGTCCAAACAGAAGTGATAAGGATTGTAGAAACGCTTTTCGGGTTTGAATTTATAGCATAAGAATCTTTGTTAGCTTTTGTGACGTAACGACTCTAATTCCGCTTAGCAAACGACTCTCTTGGATGCATACAAGGGAGGGCGTTACACTAATTGGTATCAGAGCAGTTTGGTCCATGGATTTGCTTGTGTTTGATTGAATGGATTGTTGATTGTGTTTATCTGCTGATTGACTGTCTAAATGTGCTATAGTTTAAGTATATGTTGACTAGGGTAGTTAGATTGTTTAGACTGTTCTGTGATAAGACACGGATGCGTAGCTAACTTGTCCGAATTGAACTCGAGTACCTACTTGGGACTGCTGCCATAAATAACTTGCGGTGAGCCTGATCAACTCATTTCATGATATTGTGAGTGCAGAATCATGGCAGGTGGTCGCGGTTCAACTCGGGGAAGGTCTGGCGATGCGGAAGAGGATCTTATCACTACCATTGGGGGACTGGCAACGTTTATCCAGAATATGAGCCAAGAATGGCGCGACCATAGGCAACAGAATCAGAACCCACCCCCACTGCATGACAATGCAGAAGAAATTGCCCGTCGGAGGTTGAAAGACTTCCGCAACTTCCAACCACCTACCTTTGAGGGTGAAGACAACCCCGAGGCTGCAGCGAAATGGCTGCAGATGATCGAGCATATTTTCGAACGTATGGCATGCCCGGAAGCGCAGAAGACTGATTACGCATCGTATCAGCTGATGGGAGAAGCTTTAACATGGTGGACTGGTGCGAGGGCTCTGCTGAGAGCTCAGGACGTGGAGTTGACATGGGCCGTGTTCAGACAAGTATTTTTGGATAAGTATTTTCCTAAGGCAATGAGAAGAATGAAGCACACTGAACTGCTGTCACTTAGGCAGGATAACATGTCGGTCAATGAGTACATTGCAAAATTCGGGCAGCTGATCGAGTACGCCAACTTTGATCGAAACATTTACGATGAGGAATGGCAGGTAGAGAAGTTCGAAAGCGGATTACATCCGGAGATCCGTAAACTCATTTTGACGACGGCTAATCGTACACTTCCGGAGCTCATCAACCAGAGTCGACAGGCGGAAGGAATCATTAACGAGGCTAAGAATTTGAACAAGCAACCAGCACAATTCCACGGAGGAAACCGAGCAGGCAGATTCTTCAGGACGACACCTGGTAGGGGTCGAGGCAGAGGTACGCAGTTGCAAGCGCGGCCTGGAAATTTTAAGAGAAGCAATACTGTTGGTCAATCATCAACTGGACGGCAGGGTGCGACTGTTTGTGCTACGTGTGGAAAGAATCACTTTGGAGTTTGTCGCAAGAACAACAATGCATGTTTCAGATGCGGCCAGCAAGGACACTTTGCTTACAAATGCCCCCAGAACGCTGATCAACAGCCTACGCAAGCACGGGTGTTCACTCTGGATGCGAACGAAGCGCAGAAATACCCCAACCTGATCAAAGGTAATGTCACTTTAAATGGACACCCAATTTCTGTTATCTTTGATTCTGGAGCGTCTGGTTCTTTTATGGCAAAGCATACTGCTATGAGAATAGGCATCACCCCAACCCCGTTACCTTATGAGTTACACATCAGCACACCTACTGGAGGATCGTGCACAGCCTCAGAGATCTGCAGAGGTGTTACCTTGCAGTATGAAGGGAACACGTATACAGTTAACTTGGTGGTCCTGCCGGTATTCAACTTCGATGTGATTATCGGTATGGACTGGTTGACGGAAAACGGGATAACGTTGGATTGTCGAGCAGGGAAAGTCGTTGTTCCTGCGAAAGATGGTAATTTTCAACCTTTCTCTCTCATTTCTTTATTGCAAGTTAGAAAAGAGCTCCGCAAGGGAGCAGCAGGGTATCTTTTGTCGATCGAGGCTGAGACCTCGGTTGACAATCAAATTCAGAATGTACCTGTAGTTAGGGTATTCGAGGAGGTATTCCCGGATGAAATACCTCGATTGCCTCCTCATAGGGAAATAGAATTTTCTATCGAACTTGTTCCTGGAGTTGGACCAATCTCCATTGCCCCGTATCGCATGGCGCCTTTGGAACTTCGCGAGTTGAAGAAGCAGATAGAAGAGCTTTTGGCAAAGGAATTCATCAGACCGAGTACCTCTCCATGGGGTGCTCCAGCCATCTTGATTAAGAAGAAGGATGGAAGTTTACGTCTGTGTGTAGATTACCGACAGCTGAACAAAGTTACGGTGAAGAATAAGTATCCGCTACCGAGGATCGACGATTTGATGGACCAGCTGAGAGGAGCCAGAGTCTTTTCTAAGATAGATCTACGATCGGGATACCATCAAATCCGGGTCAAACCGGAGGATATTCCGAAAACCGCTTTTAGGACTCGTTATGGGCACTACGAATATCAGGTGATCCCATTCGGACTTACAAATGCTCCAGCGGTATTCATGGACTACATGAACCGCATCTTCCGCCCATTCCTTGATCAGTTTGTTATTGTGTTTATCGACGATATTCTGATTTACTCTACTAATGAAAAGCTGCACGCGGAACATTTGAGGATTGTCTTGCAAATATTGAAGGAGAAGCAGTTGTACGCAAAGTGGTCGAAGTGCGAGTTTTGGCTTAAAGAGGTCCAGTTTCTGGGCCATGTCATTTCATCAGAAGGTATCGCGGTGGACCCCAGCAAAGTTGAAGCTGTCATGAATTGGGAACGACCCAAGACGGTCACTGAAGTAAGAAGTTTCTTAGGTCTTGCTGGATATTATCGAAGGTTCATCCAGAATTTCTCTCAGATAGTGCAACCCCTTACCCGTCTCACTCGGAAGGACAAGCCTTTTGAGTGGACCGAAGCTTGTGAAGAGTGTTTCTTGGAACTGAAGAACAGGTTAACGAGTGCTCCCGTACTCACGATTCCGGATCCTACCCGAAAGTTCGAAGTATACTGCGATGCGTCGCTGAAAGGACTTGGATGCGTGTTAATGCAGGATCGTATGGCGGTAGCTTATGCGTCTCGACAACTAAAGCCTCACGAAGAAAATTATCCTACGCACGATTTGGAGTTAGCAGCTATAGTGTTCGCACTTAAAATCTGGAGGCACCACTTGTATGGTTCGCAGTTTGACGTGTTCAGCGATCATAAGAGTTTGAAGTATTTGTTCGACCAGAAGGAGCTGAATATGCGGCAACGACGGTGGATGGAATTTCTGAAGGACTATGAGTTTGAACTTAAATACCATCCAGGAAAGGCAAACGTGGTAGCTGACGCCCTGAGTAGGAAGACTTTGCACACTGCAACTTTGATGATGGAAGAATTGAAATTGTTTGAGGCCTTTCGAGACTTGAATTTATCTGTAGAGGAGAGAGGGCATAGCATAAGATTGGGAAGTATAAAGGTGGAGAATGAATTGATCAGTAGAATTAAGGAGGCTCAGAAAGATGAAAAGTTAGTCCACGTTTTGGTTGGCAACCAATATGTTGTAAAGGATGAGAATGGTATTTGGAGATTCCAAGGCCGGTTAGTTGTGCCGAATGAAGAGTTGAAGCAAGAAGTTCTGCAGGAGGCTCATAAGGGCAAGTATGCAGTTCATCCTGGATCCACAAAGATGTACCATGATTTGAAGACCTCGTTTTGGTGGCCGGGTATGAAGCGTGATATTGCTGAGTATGTATCTCGATGCCTAACTTGTCAGAAGGTGAAGTACGAACATCAGAAACCTTCGGGACTTCTTCAACCTTTGGAGATTCCCGAGTGGAAGTGGGACAGTATCGCGATGGATTTTGTAGTTGGACTTCCTCGGACGCGAGAAGGATATGATGCTATCTGGGTGATTATTGATCGATTAACGAAGTCAGCTCACTTCTTGCGTGTTAGAACCACGTATAATACAGAGAGGCTTGCCAGAATTTATCTGCAGGAGATTGTGAAGCTGCACGGAGTTCCTACGAGTATTGTCAGTGATCGTGATCCCAAGTTTACCTCTAAGTTGTGGGAATCTTTTCAAAGAGCATTAGGGACCCATTTGAGGTTGAGTACTGCTTATCATCCGCAGACCGATGGACAGACGGAACGCACAATTCAAGCATTAGAGGACATGTTGCGAGCATGTGTTTTGGAGTTAGGAGGCAGCTGGGATGATTATCTCTCTTTGATTGAGTTTGCTTACAACAACAGTTACCACTCCAGTATTCAGATGGCACCGTATGAAGCTCTGTATGGGAGAAAATGCAGATCCCCTTTATGTTGGACTGAAGTAGGTGAGCGAAGTATGATAGGACCTGATCTAATTCAAGAAACATCCGAACAGGTAAAGAAGATTCGAGAAAATATGCAGAGGGCTCAGGCCAGACAGAAGAGTTATTACGACAAACGTCATAAGCCTCTATCTTTCGAAGTCGGAGACCATGTATTTTTGAGAATCACACCTACATCGGGACTCGGAAGGAGAATGGGAGTAAAGAAGTTAAGTCCACGGTACTTAGGACCGTATCTGATTATGGACCGGATTGGAGAGTCTGCATACCGGTTGGCTTTACCACCCAATCTGTCAGGAATTCACAATGTATTTCATGTGTCACAGCTACGGAGGTATCTCTCTGATCCATCTCACGTGTTACAGCCAGAAGAAGTGGAACTAAAGGAAAATCTGACGTATCAAGTGCAACCGTTCCAAATTCTTGAAAGATCCGTCAAGCGACTCCGTTCTAAAGAGATTCCTTTGGTGAAAGTATTATGGAACAACAAATCGGCAGCTGAAGCCACTTGGGAGCGCGAGGACGACATTCAGAAACGCTATCCAGGACTGTTTAGCTCTTAAGTAAGTTTATTTTGCGGACAAAATTCATATTTGGTGGGGAGAGTGTAACATCCCACATAATTAGTAAAGTACATAAGTACTATATGTTATAGATGTATGTGTAGAATTCGGATTTATGGTTTAGGTTTGATGGCTTGCAAATTGTTGATCCTTATCCTTGGATGAGACTAAGATAAGTTTTTAAATTAAATCATAGGAAGGTGCATATGTAGGCATGTGAAATTTATTAAAATCATATGAGTAATTTGAGTGTGTGTTAGAAGGCTTTTGTGTTTGTTGGACTTGGGAAGTGGGCTAGTGTGTGTGTGGATTTGTTATCTTCAAACTTGTCTTGTTGGACTTTTTCCCTTGTGTTGGCCGATGGCCCAAAGGTTCCTTGGATCAAGCTCATTCAGCCCAAAGTTAAACCCACACTTATCTCCCCTAAGCCTTGTCCAACAAGGCTGTCTTGTGTAGCAAGAAACACCCACATGTCTAGATGCAGCCTCACTCCTCATTTCATGCGCAAAAGAGACTTGATAGGACTTAGAAAATCTGCCAATTTTCCCCTTGCATGACCGCCACATCACCTTGCATGTGCAACCTTTGATTTCAACTTCATTGCATGGAGGACACATGTACTCCTTAGCATTATTTTGGGCTCATTCTTCTTCATTTTAGGCGCACATGGAGGGGCATAGATCAGATTTTTTCTATGACACAAATCTGTCTTGCTTGTTGACTTGGAGAACCACCTTACACCTTCCATCATGAGGCTGAAATGTGCAGATTTTTGCATGCTTTTGGCAGTCCATCATGAGCCAAATCTGCCCCTTGCTTCCACATGCATCAAAAGTAGGGTTTTGGGGCTGCATCTCCATCATCATATGCGCACAAGGACAGCTCCAAATCAGAGTTTAGGCTGCCACAAATCTGTGCTCATGATGACACCTCCTTCCACTCCACCTTGTGCGCATGGTTTAGTCAATTGTGTGAAAAATTCTGACTTAGGACAGCATTCAGATCTGAACCTATCTCTTTCACCTCCTTGCATGTGCATAGAGTAACCAAGAAGCAAACCTTTGCTTGTTCAAACCTTGTGTGCAGTCCCACCTTCACAAGAAACCAGAAATTTCATGATGTTTCATCATTGCAACCTCTCCTCACTTCTCTTTAAGTTATGCGCACACATGAGGGGGCTGTCCTCATTTTACATTCAGCCAAGTTCCTCCCTCATTCCCTCACTCTCTTAGCCGAACATACAAGCATCCTTGGAGAAAGAAAGACTAAGCTAACTCACCTTCCCTCACACTCTCAAAACCGTAGCCTATACCCCAAGCAAGTGTAAGTTTTCCTCCTCACTTTCCCTCACTGTCCAGCCTTGCTACTCAACCTTGGAAGCTGTCCAAAGTTGTCCTCCCCACCATTGAATGCGCATAGATCATCTCCTAGGAAGTGTGGACTTGTTGTTGGTAGAACTAGAAAGGTGTGGTGTGTGAGCAAGAAGTGTGTGCTACAAGAGGTAAGCCTAGAACTTAGACCTCTTTCATGGTGTGTAGTCATGTGTGTTCTTGAATGTCTCTTTGAATATGTTTGTTTTGGATTCTTGAATGAGTATGGTAAAGGAATAAAGATGGAGCTATTTTATGAGGATTTGTATGCATGAAAGTCCCATGGTTATGCTTAAGAAATATGCCACTGTTTATGTGTGAATGTGCCACTGTTTTGAGTATATATATGCCACTGTTTCTCAATGAATCTACCACTGTTTGAGTATGCATATGCCACTGTTTCGGTTGGACAAGATCACCATTTTGATGCCACTGTTTCTGCACACAATACTCACTGTTTTAGTGCCTCACATGCCACTGTTTCTGCATAAAATGCTCACTGTTTTTAGTACATAATGTGCCACTGTTTCTGCTCACTGTTTTAATGCCACATATGTCACTGTTTTGCACCAAAAATACTCACTGTTTTAGTACTTAATGAGCCACTGTTTCTGCATAAAATAACCACCATATTGATGTTCAAACACCACTATTTATGCCACTGTTTTAATGTCCAAAAATCATGATTTATGCCACTGTTTTAATCACCATTTATGCCACTGTCTTAATGTTCAAAAATCCCTCTTTATGCCACTGTTTTGAGGTGCAAATACCTCTACCTATGTCACTGTTTCATGTTCAAATGCAATCATTCATGCCACTGTTTTAACACTACTTATGCCACTGTTTTGATGTCCAAATGCCACTGTTTATGTCACTGTTTTAACGTTCAAATGCCACCGTTTCTGCCACTGTCTAATGCCACTGTTCTGCCACTGTTTGATGTCCAAAGTGTCACTGTTTCTGTTTGAAAAATGGTCACTGTTTCTGCTGTAAGGTGCTACTGTTTTCTGCTGTAAAACATCACTGTTTCTGCCCACTGTTTTTAAGTAAAACGTCACTGTTTTCGGTTCACTGTTTTAAAGAACAACTCACTGTTTTCTGCTCACTGTTTTAAGAACAAACGTCACTGTTTTCTGCTGTAAAACGCTGCTGTATGCTCACTGTTTTTCTGCTGTAAAACACTGCTGTATGCTCACTGTTTTCCACTGTAAAACACTGTTGTATGCTCACTGTTTCTGCTGTAAATCGCCGCTGTAAATGATTGGTTGTAATTGATTTAGGTGCACTTAAGAAGTGAGATACTTCGCTGCTGTTTGGTATTGTTTAAGGCACGCAAGGTAAGTGTCAGGCGATATTGCCTAATGTGACTATTGACTACTGGTATAAAATTGTGACATGATGCTCCATATTCCGTAAAAATATTATGTTCCATTATGATGAAAGGAAACTGCCAAAAATGTGCCGTGACGGCTATATGATTATGAGGTAAAGACGTTATGTGGCAGCATAACGCATATGAAAAGTATATGTGCCGTGATGGCTATATGAAAGGTATATAAGCATGCACCTTACATCATACCGCATTTTTACGCTTTGTGTGTGAAAGCATAGCATGACATGCATGTATCAAGATCATATAGGCCTTGTTTTAGAATAGTTATGTACAGGACCATGTGTTTGAGCAAGCATCATATAGGCATCCCCAAGGTACCGGGGTATGGGACACTTGGCATCAGTCCGCATAGGCCCACAGTTGGAATCCACATGGAGCTCAGGTGCCAAGGTATATTTGATTCCACTGTGAAGTGCGCGCACGACGGTGCTAAAAGCGCAAAGGAAAGGCGTTATATACGCAATATATGAATATGATGAAAAGGAAAAAGGAAAAGGAACAAGGATATGTTGAAGTGACTGTTTATGATTTTGTGCCTAGTTAATACTGTTATATTATTGGTTTTGTTGCCACACTACTGGGATTATTCTCACCCCTTCGGGGCTGCTATTTTCCTAAATGGCAGGAGGACGTAAAAGCAATTGAAGGATGATGTTTGCTGTTGCTTGCTGATGAATGGACTTGTACTGTTGCTGTTTGATTGATTGGATGACTGTAATGATTAATATTTTGGTACTCTTGGATGACTGTAGACTCTATCATCTCTATTTTATCTTGAACTTTTATGAACAGCGGCTATTTTGGAAAACCTTTGTGAAAGGAATTTTTGAAAGACTTATGTGCTGAAATTTTTACAGTGCACCTTACGGGTGATGATTTTATGAGCAAACGAACTCTGATTTACTATTATTTTATAGGCACGCGAAGCCCCAAACGTGCTCTTTCTAATTTACTTGAAATATTTTTTATCGTCCAAACAGAAGTGATAAGGATTGTAGAAACGCTTTTCGGGTTTGAATTTATAGCATAAGAGTCTTTGTTAGCTTATGTGACGTAACGACTCTAATTCCGCTTAGCAAACGACTCTCTTGGATGCATACAAGGGAGGGCGTTACAATAGTAACATTATTTGTTAGTAAAAATATTCTATTCCTATATCAAAATAACATTGTTATGAGATTTATATTTTGAAAAAAAGAAAGAAAGAAGTTATCATCATCCGTAGCATTCATTTTCATAATTTCTTATATTATCATGCTTCTTCTCTCTCAATTTTTTTTTCTCCCATTCTCCTTTAACAGAGTTTTCTCTAACATTTCTCAAGATCCTTCACTCATTGATTTCTCTAAATTTTGAAGCAATGACCAATGGTTCTCTTAGCATCTATTTACGGGAAAAGTTTTATCATGCAAATGATAAAAGTAATCATAAAATATTATTAACACAACAATTATTCACAAACTTCTCCATGCGAGTTTCTTGAAGTTTTGTTTTTAGATTCAACAACTTCACATGATTTTTGCATTATATGTTCGAAGGGACTCTAAACGTGATCATTAAAAGATAATTGAAAGAAACATAAAATAATACACTTGAATGCAATAATTCATCACCAATTATTATTATTGAAAATTAAGGGGGCGTTTGGTTGAGGAGAAATTTTTTGAATACTAGGAAAATGTAATTGATAGGAAAATGGTTGGAAAGTGAGTTTGGTAAGAAAATGTAAAAAAAAGTTGTTTGGTAGGCCAAAATAATACTGGGAAAATTGAGTGAAATTCCTGAATGTGTGTTTGGTTGAAAATAAAATATTGATGGGAAAATTTATTAAAATTACAAAATAACCCTTTTAGAAATAACCCTTTATGAGATTGGTTTTAGGGTTTTATGTTTATCATGTAACATAACACAACTTCATTTTCCTACACACACATTAAAGAGGTGGGGTCCACATATTTTTCTTTCTCTTTCATCATTCCACTTTCTCTCTCCCTTTTTGTTGTGAGTGTTGGAAACAAAAGTTCAATTATGTAACATAACATTAATAAAACCCTTGGTTTTAATGTTATCAAATACAGAATAATATCATCTAATATGATATTATACAAAACACAATATAATATTAAAATTTCATTAAAACTTATAATATCGAACGTTATCTTTTAATTAATTATTAATTCACAATTGCATGGTGCATAGGGAAAGCCATAGGGAACGAACAGGGAAACAGACCCAGTGACCCCTCTTTCAAAACCGTAATCAGAAAAAATCTTCACTCTTCTCTGTTTTCTTTCTTCAGCTTCGAAAACCGTAAACTTCAAGTGGTTGTTACGGTTACCAATAATGGGGGAACGAGAAAGAAGAGCGAGGGTTCAGGAAGCGACGATGTCGAAGAAGGTTCGATGAAGAAAGCAATAATGAAGAAAAAGAACAAGGAGGAGTTGCTTCCTTCGATGATCAAAAACAAGGAAAATAGATCAGAGGTTCATGCCAAGGCCAAGCATTAGAAGAAGCTCGAGGGGTAATATAGTCACCGATTATACCACTTTTTGAACTTCTCCAGATTCTAGGACAAATACCACCTTTCAGGAAGCAATCCTCAACAGTACTTTTCAGACAAATCACTTGCAATTATCGATAGATAGGCAACAAGGAAAGATGGGTAAAATTTATGAAAACTGTGAACCAAACGTGGAGTAATGAAAACGCAAGAATCACTTCCCCAGAAAACTTCAACAAACTCCTAAAACAAACACCCCCTATGGGAGTTACAAAGAAAGGGGTAGTTTTGTCCTAAATTTACTAACTATGTTAAATTGTTAAAAGATTAATGTATAAGGGGATTAATTGTTTGAATTAAATGTTGAGGGTGGTTTCATAAAACAACACCTAAGCATAAGCTGGTTTCATATAAGAGTTTATTGTTTGTTATATTATAGTAGGATATAAATTTATCTCCTACATATATAAAATGGTGTGGGTGAGAGAAAAAGAAAAAGTATTGACTCCACAAATTTTTATGTATGTAAGATATAAAATTTATTAAATAGTTAAAGAGAAATATAGTCAAAGAGAAATAAAAATATTTCATTCATGTAAAAAAAACTCAGTAAATGAATACGTAAACAGACCGTGCATTTTTTGTTTTTTATTTTGGTAGACAGCAGACCGTGCATTTACTTAATGGGTTAGTCAATTTACCTCGCAAGTAAAATGCGGTGATCCAAATTGGCTTCTGTTATTTTTAAGTTGATAATTTTAAAACTCATTTTGAATAAATCAAGAAATTTAATGGACTGATTCAATATATTTGGTTCGTGAGTCCTAAGTAGGATACCATTTTTTTTATTTACCAAAAAAAAAGATACCCTTTTTTTTACTTTTTTGGACAGAAGAATGTTTCCCCGCCAAGCTGGAGTTTGTTTCATGTACATTGGAACATAGGTGCCTAAACTGCGATTGTGGCTCGTGACTAATGTAATCATAGCCTTTAATTGCAAGCACAGATCCCTAGTTTAACAAACTCTGATGTTATCATAAAATAGGAAAAATATTAATCATTTTAAATGACATAACTTATATCCTTTTATAACGGTAATATAACGGACGAAATATAATATAACGGTAATGTAACGGTGATGGAATGGAACCGTTGTGTAACGGTAATTGTAACGTTAATTGTAATAATGTTTTCTTTTGTAACAGTAATTGAAACATTAATTGTAATAGTGTTTTCTTTTGTAACGTCCATCCTTCATGGTTATAAGTAGGTGTGTGGTGTTAAGAAATAATATCAAAAAATTATTGGAAATTCTCTTCTCTCTCGTGACTCTTTCTCTCTCAATTCCCTCTTCTCTTCTGCAATCTTCTTCTTCTGTAGCATCTGCTACACAAAACCTCTTCACAATTTCACGTTCCCTTCCCCTTTCTTGAAGTAGGGAACCCAGAGAAGCATCAATTTCACTAGCCCTTACGGCGCCAGAGTTCCTAGCTACGGTGATCAGCGTTGTTCCGGGTCAAAGACTGAGGAATCAATGGCGATTGAGGATGATTTCATGGAGATTGAGGATGACTTCATGGAGATTGAGGATGGTTTCATGGAGATCGGGGATGATTTCATGGAGATTGATGATGATTTGATGGAGATTGATGATGATTTCACGGTGATTGAGGATGATTTCCTGGAGATTGAGGATGGTTTCATGGAGATCGGGGATGATTTCATGGAGATTGATGATGATTTGATGGAGATTGATGATGATTTCACGGTGATTGAGGATGATTTCATGGAGATTCAATATACATAATTGCTTGTTCTCTGTAACGCCTGGCAACTTGCAAGGATTAACGACTGTCCCCACACACTAACACGAGACTTTTCAGCGTGCTTTGTCCTCACTCGCACACTTCCCGGGAAAACTTCCCAGGAGGTCACTCATCCCAGAATTGCTCCAAGTCAAGCACGCTTAACTGTGGAGTTCTTCCGATCCGGGCTACCGAAAAGTAGATGCATCTTGTTAGTATAGGTAGTACCAATTAATTCTTATAAGCCATTCTCAACTGTACTGTCCCATACCAGCACAGTCTCTGGAATCCCTCTCTTTCCGGTGTTATTCGATTCATTCATGTACCCCCGTCGCTGGAAGCCTGCCAGGAGCCGCTCCTTGTCCGTGCCCTTGCGCACCGGCGATCACTCCCCGCCCTCGTCAGCGCCCGGGATGTTACATGCCCACCAGCTTCCGCCTGGTTCGTCCTCGAACCACACCGTACTGGATGAGAGGCCCTGCTCTGATACCACTTGTAACGCCTGGCAACTTGCAAGGATTAACGACTGTCCCCACACACTAACACGAGACTTTTCAGCGTGCTTTGTCCTCACTCGCACACTTCCCGGGAAAACTTCCCAGGAGGTCACCCATCCCAGAATTGCTCCAAGTCAAGCACGCTTAACTGTGGAGTTCTTCCGATCCGGGCTACCGAAAAGTAGATGCATCTTGTTAGTATAGGTAGTACCAATTAATTCTTATAAGCCATTCCCAACTGTACTGTCCCATACCAGCACAGTCTCTGGAATCCCTCTCTTTCCGGTGTTATTCGATTCATTCATGTACCCCCGTCGCTGGAAGCCTGCCAGGAGCCGCTCCTTGTCCGTGCCCTTGCGCACCGGCGATCACTCCCCGCCCTCGTCAGCGCCCGGGATGTTACATTCTCCTTTGTAGCGAGAGCATTTGGTTGCTGCCATTTTTTTTTTGTTGGATAAATGTAATTTTTTTTTTCTATTCTAATCCTTCTCGGTGAAGCACAAGTGCACATCGTCCCAATTTTTGTATTATTATCTAAATTATAGTAATTTATAAATTTGTCATTTATATTTTTGCACGTTATATATATACATATATATATATATATATATATATATATATATATATATATATATATATGAACTCACAAATAGGTGGAACTCACACCTTTTTTTTGTCAACTCTCTCTCCTCCTTTATCTATCTTTCTCTCTCTCTTAAACTGACACAACTTTACATCTTTTAAATGACACACATTTTACCCCATAAAATAACACTAATTGTCTTATTGGCTAACTTAGGGACGTTTGGTATAGGAGAAATTTTTTTTAATCAGGTAAATATAGATAGTGGGAAAATGGTTGTAAACTAAAATTAGTGGAAAAATTTTAAAAAAATTATTTGGTAGACCAAAATATTACCAGGAAAATTGATTTAAATTTTCGAATTTCATATTTGATTGGAGGTAAAATATAAATGGGAAAATGGGTTTCAATTACAAAATTAACCCTTTTTATTTTTTGAATCTGATCAACTCTTGCCCAAAATGACAGTTTGTAAAAGGAACTTAATTGATGTCATTGTTTCAACAATTATTATTGTTATCCAAATGGTTTTCTTGAACCCAAAATATGAACTCAACTTTTACTTTTCCCATCAAACCCCAAAATACGACCCTCAAAATGGTTGCGAAATAAGAAATTTTGCAAAGAAATCAAGTTGGCTGCGGAAAGAATTGTAACGCCCTCCCTTGTATGCATCCAAGAGAGTCGTCTGCTAAGCGGAATAGAGTCGTTAACGTCACATGAGCTAACAAAGCAGTATACAAATCCGTATAAAAATTTTCAACACTTAAATACCTTTCATAAAGGTTTTCCAAAATAGTCATTGTTCACAAAAACTCAAGCTAGCATAATTATGATAAAGGCTACAGTCATCCAAAAGTTCCAAAACATTAATCATTACAGTTATCCATTTAAACAAACAGCAACACTGATAATCCACGCATCAGCAATCAACAGCAAAATACTACTCCTTCAAATGCTCTTGCGTCCTCCTGCCATTTAAAATAGCAGCCCCGAAGGGGTGAGAATAATCCCAGTAGTGTGGCAATAAAACCAATAATACAACAATATTAACTAGGCACAAAATTATAAACAGTCACTTCAACATATCCTTGTTCCTTTTCCTTTTTATCATATTCATATATTGCGTATATAACGCCTTTCCTTTGCGCTTTTAGCACCGTCGTGCGCGCACTTCCCAGTGGAATCAAATATACCCTTGGCACCTGAGCTCCATGTGGATTCCATCTGAGGGCCTATGCGGACTGATGCCAAGTGTCCCATACCCCGGTACCTTGGGGATGCCTATATGATGCTTGCTCAAACACATGGTCCTGTACATAACTATTCTAAAACAAGGCCTATATGATTTTGATACATGCATGTTGTAACAGCCCGTTACGTACCGGTATTGTTAACATTGATTATGATATTAAGCGCAGTTACAATCACAGTAATTGGTTAATTAAATTACGGGCAAACTTTTTCCTTTTATCACGTTCCTTTTTATAACAATATCCTTTTCCGTAATTAATTAAAACAACACTATAATTGTAAATGCAATACGCGGAAGCATCCAGCTTAACAACACCACTAATCTTTGTTTTTATTCAACTCATTTAAACTCATCAACTTATTTCCATTTCTTACCATGTTCTACCCCTTTACATTAGTTACGCGTGGTTTCAAACCACGAATCATATGGAGTTCTACCCAACAAGTTATACCCCTTTCTTTTAGTCTAGAAAAACCTGAATTTTCAAAAATTGCACTGTGGTAATCGATTACCAGTGGGTGGTAATCGATTACCACCTGTCAAAAATGAGGCAGTAGCCAAATTTTGACCTCCTCTGTTCTGGTAATCGATTACCAAGCTTGGGTAATCGATTACCTCACATGGTAATCGATTACCAAGCCTCAGTAATCGATTACCAGTGAAGACAGTAGCTGATTTTTCGTCCCCTGTTGCATGGTAATCGATTACCATGCTTGGGTAATCGATTACTATGCAGCAAAATGACAGGTTACAGCATTTTGAGCCCCAAAAAGGGTTGTGTAATCCATCCCTAACCCCTTGATACTCCACACAACACTTAAACATACTCTAATCTAGGCACTAGGCCCTTCAAACATGCATTTCCATTCATTAAAGCATCATTTACAAGTCTTTAATCCAATGGCCATTTTACAACAATTATGGACCATTTTACAACATCTTTGCCAAGGCTTCAATTACAATGAATGTGGCAATGGACAAGTCCCATGCTCACTCAAATATACAACATATACTAAAGTCCTACATGTACATCATATTGAAGAATCTAACATGTATTCATGAACTTACAAGGCATGGCATTTTCAACATGCAAAGGTTCATGACCTAAGTCTAAAGCATAAATCATATGCAAGATGTGTCCCTATCCAATGCTCATCACATGGTGCCTCCCATATGCACCTCATGCTCCACTCTTCCAGGCTCAACCTAACCTGAAATGATGCCCCACAACACGGGGTGAGATATATAAATATATCTCAGTAAACCAAGGGCCCTGGAGGTTTCTCCACCCCATGGCTCACTCAATGTGCAAATACAACATCATATAATATGCAAGCAATGCAATATCACCCATCAACTGGAGACAACCCAAGAACATCCACTCATGGATTCATGTTCAAGGACTCCATCATATAACTCCCGAGACAGTCCTGGCGCCTCTCCCATGGTTGAGACGACTCCATGGCAATACCCAACCGGAACTCCTCATGAGCCCTATCCGGCGGACGTCCCCGTTTGGATCATCCTGGCGCCGCTCCCAGAGTCGACTCCACGGCAAAACCCGACTGGCATTCTCACAAGGACGAACCCAGCGGATGTCCAAACTCCAACACACGTCAACTGGCCAGTGACCAAACAATTTTCACAAAATCAAGCAATATGCATACAAGCACACAATCACACAATGTCATAACCACATAATCCAACCACAACCATCCACTAGGTGTGGTGGAGCACACAAGGGCTAAACCCCAGTTCCAATGGTTACCTCAATACCGAGCCCATGCTCCAAACGTAAGCTCCAAGCTTACCCGCTTCCAAAGCGTCCATAAGAGGCAACCTAGATAATCCACAACATGATTATCAATCCATTTCCAAATCAAACATTAAATCTCAAATAATCATTCATTTTACTTCAATCTCTTTTATAGATCAATTTACCAATTATATCATAAATCACACATTCTTTCTTCTCATTCCATTTTACCACACTATACTATCATCCAATTAAACCTCATTTTCAATCATTCAACATCCACTACATCATTTTTATATCATTTTACCTCAATTTTCATCATAATTCGGATTCCTCAAAGGTTCATTCTACAAGGTTTTCAATTCCTTTTAACACTCATACTAATCATGTAATCATATTATCAACCTATACCAATGGTCCACCATTCAATTATTCAATTACATCACTTAGCCATTTTCATGAAATTTCCACAAGTTTTTCCTAAGTTAAAAACCTAACTTTTTCACCAAGATTTATCATAGCATTTCTAGCTTTCATGCATCATTCTAAGGCATTTTCATCTAATAGCATTTTTCCATTTGAGCTCTCTATCATCACACATCTAAAATCAAAGGTTTAAAGCATAACTTCCTAGATCTATGAATCCAACCATAAAAATACCACAAATATACTCACCATCAAGTGTAGGAACACCACCAAGGCTCCATCAATCCAAAAGAGATCCAAAAACTCCAAAAACTCCAAGAACACCAAAGGGGTCGGATCTGAGTTTGTCCATTTTCGCCCCAAGGAGATGATTTCATGGCTTCTAAGTGTTACCAATGGCTTTGGAAGGTTGTTTACAATAGATTTCAACACCAAAATCAAGTGATTTGGTGGAGAAATGAAGAAATGGTGAGGGAGGAGAGAATTGGCCATGTTCTTTGTGAAAGAGAGGGGTTCACGGTGGGAAGAAGAGAAAGAAGAGAGAGAGGGCGTGAGGGTGAGGGGAAAAGAGAGGAAACTTAAGTGGGTTTTGATCCCACGGGTCCCACACGCGATCTAACTTTAATCCCGATAAAATTTCTGATCATATATTCTTAATCTACATATTTTTCCAGTCCCTGTCATATTTTTCTTTCCCCAAAATTCTCATAAAAATTTCACACTTATCGGTACACTCGTACCGCAGTATCCTTCACTTAAAAAGTCACTATTCATCACTTTTTCACAATTTTGCCTATTCACTCAATTTTCCGTCCTGATTCCATTTCCAGCATTATTTTTGCCATATTAAATCTCTAACTCCATTTTTCATGCCTCGGTTCACGTTTTTGGTAAATTACCATTTTGCCCTTTTAGCCCATTTTGGCCCTAATTCTCGGATTTTCACTAATCCTTCCCTCTTAAACCCATATTTTATCACATAAATTCACATTTAATTTTCCGAGGTGTTATATTCACCCCACCTTTTAGGAATTTTGTCCGCAAAATCAACTATGCACATATGCTAACTCGGGATACAGCCAGAGAATCTCAGTCCCCCGTACCCAAGAAGCTCCATCCAGTGCGCGGACACCAACATAATTATTTAAATTTTTATCTTTTGGCTTTCCAGCCACATTTCACAATAGTCTTGCCTTTCAAAGGCCCAATGGGAGACCTCAAGTCCTTCCCAATCTCAATCTCAATCTCAACCGGTGACACCACATGTGAACAACCGGAGTGCACCACACAGCTGTGCACTATCACTGCTTTACCAAGCCAATTTCTTTTCAGTTTCTTTTCAATTTCTTTTCACTTTCTTTTTTACAAGTCCGGCTACCTAGCACACATAGCCCATATTTTCTCTTGGCAGGTTTTCCTACCAAATTAACATATCAATCAATATACCCATAGGGTTATGCTACATCCTATTCAATCTGTGCCACACAGGCAACTATTACTTACTGACACATTACGGTCACAATTATTTTCCTTTGCTCTTTATTTCCACGGAGTACTAACTCTTGTCATCAGTCTCTTTCACATTTCTTATTCCACATTTAACACTATTATGGAATCTCACAGCCTCTCAGTGCAATTCACCGAGTAATCATCTAATTCACACTCACTATACTTTTATCTTCTGAGGGAACAATCCCCATTCTTGGCACTTAGCCACAACTCGTATATACACAATTTTCTTTCTCATGTTTCAACCTACAACGTAAAATTTCACCTCAGCACTTTATCTTTAATACTCATCATCTCTGTGCTTAACTTGGAATCCAACCCTACGGGTTTACCAACTTTCGCCAAAACACCACGGCGGATCACTTCCTCAATACATTTAACTGATACTCAATGGACCACACAGTTCACTTATACTTAACATCAGTCATTTCAAAGCCTTCAATCACGAATCCACTCCTGAATTTTATACACTAGATCATACTTGCAATTTCAATTAATCCTCTCCAAACTTGACACACAGTTCATCACTGATTTCTCCCATTTAAGGCAACATGCCTAAGATTTCCACTAACAATTTTCTTTAATCACCATTCCATATTCATGTTATCAATTTCACATGTATTTCATTCTATACACCTCACCTTCATCATTATCATTTCATTCAATACATCTCACCTTCATTATCATTTAATTCAATACATCTCACCTTCATTATCATTTCATTCAATACATCTCACCTTCATTATCATTTCATTCAACCAGTATGTATCACTCCAAGGTCACATATCATCTCTCTCTCATATCTGTCCCATCACATAGGGATTTTCAAAGCCTATTTATCATGCCATAAAGAACTAAATCCATCACTCTCATTACTTTCATAATTTCATATTGGCCATTACACAAGTCTCTCGGACTATTCAACATACTACTAGCACACTCAACCATATATCTTGATACCTATCCAAGAACAACATCACATTGTGTATTCCAACACATCTCTCACTATCATTTGTATCCATACAATTCCATCAGTAACTCTACCACCAGGGTAAAGATATCAACCTTTTATTCCACCAAATACCATTCTGTTTAGCAATCCGTACCACACCTCCTTACTTGACTATATCATCCTTAATCACTTATTAACATCATTGGCCACTTTGGCCACCAACTTAACTTAACATTTCGCCATCACAAACCTTTCCATAAAACTTTGACTCAATCCATCACCACTAATCAATTTTCCATTCCCTTCACATAGGGTGACAATCCAATAATTCATTTCACAATTTCCGTAAGACCATAATTCCATACTACCCCACTTGGTATACACTCATGCACATCTCCGAGTGCTCACTTTCATAATTCAAACTGCCATCTCATGGCACCTCTCACATTTCATCATATTAGGCATATTACTGTTCACTTACAGTTATCCAAATTCACCTCTTGCGTTCCTCACAAGATACAATCCTCTAATGCAATGGGTAAGAACATCCTTAGGTTTAACCCCTCGAGCTCTTGCTGTCCTAAGGGCCCCAGGTGCAATGCCCCACCAATCAGAGAATCTGTCCTTATAATTCACGCAAGAAGAGGTAACATGCCATAGGCTTTACTAACAGTCCAACTAACTCAAGGTTCTACCTCACATTACATTACTTATACAAGATAATAATAATCTCCGGGAACATAATCCATACGGAGATAGCAATATGACCCAGGCATATAAGCCACACAAAGATAAACACATTCACATCAAATCCGTATATAACGGCAAACAGATTCTTATATAGATACATAATGGTATACTAGTTTTA
Organism: Gastrolobium villosum; assembly: GCA_032173675.1. Classification (NCBI taxonomy): domain Eukaryota; kingdom Viridiplantae; phylum Streptophyta; class Magnoliopsida; order Fabales; family Fabaceae; genus Gastrolobium; species Gastrolobium villosum. The sequence continues at coordinate 6,211 of JAVKPL010010514.1, read as the reverse complement.
TCTTACTCTTGCACCATTCACTATAACTTTCTAATATGGTTCCTTTCTCAACAATATACTCATTTAACTTGACTAATCATTTGTCTTAGTCCATAACACAATCATTCTCACATGATTCCATCATCTTTCTCGTATTTTGACACCAAATTTTCATTTCATAACAGTACCCATGTTCGGTACCGTCTTAATCCGTTGCCCATCATGACTCATAGCAGCCATGCTCAACACTTTAAAAGATCCACTTCATTACCATAACATCACTTTTCTCTCAATATTTCACTATGACACCAAGGGTGTCCTCATTTAACCGTCCATGCATTCAATGCATCAGGACCACCAGATAAATTTCAATTTCGAGCAGCGCTCGCCTGGGACTTCCAAGAGCAACACCTCTTAGGATTAAATCCACAAGGGAAAAACCCAGGACAATTTCTTATTGTCGCATTATTACCAGCATGTGTGCCATGGTTTAACTTGCACACCGGGACTCCATCATGAATCCCATACCACATCGAGCATCCAATGACACTCCAAAGAGACAATCTCTTCCCATTTCCCATCATAGGGAATTCCACTTACATCATTACTTTTTTACCAAAAATAATTTTTCTTTTTCCATAGAGTTTACTAACTCAAAACAACACAATCATACACTTAGGCACCCCGGCCTTCACAAAATATATATATATATATTTATACACCTACTAGTGCTTATTTACATACAACACTTAGCCATCACAGGATTACTATCCCCATATAGTTAGGCCACATCATTAACCTTTTAATGCTACTCAACATTATGGAAGCATACTAGTACCATTGCTACACCATACTCAGCTATATTTTTTTCCACCTCACATTTGTCAAGTCCAACCATCCTTAACTTATGGACTCTCACACTTTCAATTAAATTCATCAAATGCCACACATGGCAATTCTCTCAACTTCTTATACTATACTTTTTATACATATAATATCCTCACTTACATTCAGCCACATTAAATCATCATGGACTAACGTCCCAATTTTCAACATTGAATTATACATCTCATCATTTCCATAGTTCTCTTAAGTTACTCACAATCCTCAATCCAAAATTTGAAATTTCAATTTACTTCTTCATCCAAGCATCTTAAGTCATCCAAGTGTATGCCCTCATCAAGGGTCTTATAACCTTATACTTTACCCTAAGGTATCCAATATTACATATAACACTCATATTCAAATTCTCACGAATTCCTTGGGGTTCCAATTTCCCTACCATATCAAGGTTATAGCACTAATTCCACATATACTCAATTTTTCTAACTCCCCAAACATTTAGGAAAACTTACCCACATCATAATACCAATATCAACTCAAATCAATCCTTTTACTAGCCACAAGACCACACATTCAACTATGGTAGCATTCTATACAAAGCGGTTAAACATCTTATCTCAATTTCATTTTCACTAAGTCCTCAATGACAGTATCACAATTATTCTCACTAAGTCCTCAATTATACCAAATCCACTTACTAACATATCCATCCGTGGAGCAGTTATCACTGCACCCACCACCTCAGCCTAAGAACTGGCATTAGTGCTCCAGGGTTGTCACGAAGGCATCTTATACTGACCACACATTGAACACGAAGGAATGGGTTGATCAGGCCCAAACTAAGGAATCACATGTGTAGCAGTCAATAAGAGTCTACGTACAACTATACAGCACTCACCTCAATTACACACTCATCAGAGTTCCCTAAAGAAACTGCTCTGATACCATAAAATGTAACAGCCCGTTACGTACCGGTATTGTTAACATTGATTATGATATTAAGCGCAGTTACAATCACAGTAATTGGTTAATTAAATTACGGGCAAACTTTTTCCTTTTATCACGTTCCTTTTTATAACAATATCCTTTTCCGTAATTAATTAAAACAACACTATAATTGTAAATGCAATACGCGGAAGCATCCAGCTTAACAACACCACTAATCTTTGTTTTTATTCAACTCATTTAAACTCATCAACTTATTTCCATTTCTTACCATGTTCTACCCCTTTACATTAGTTACGCGTGGTTTCAAACCACGAATCATATGGAGTTCTACCCAACAAGTTATACCCCTTTCTTTTAGTCTAGAAAAACCTGAATTTTCAAAAATTGCACTGTGGTAATCGATTACCAGTGGGTGGTAATCGATTACCACCTGTCAAAAATGAGGCAGTAGCCAAATTTTGACCTCCTCTGTTCTGGTAATCGATTACCAAGCTTGGGTAATCGATTACCTCACATGGTAATCGATTACCAAGCCTCAGTAATCGATTACCAGTGAAGACAGTAGCTGATTTTTCGTCCCCTGTTGCATGGTAATCGATTACCATGCTTGGGTAATCGATTACTATGCAGCAAAATGACAGGTTACAGCATTTTGAGCCCCAAAAAGGGTTGTGTAATCCATCCCTAACCCCTTGATACTCCACACAACACTTAAACATACTCTAATCTAGGCACTAGGCCCTTCAAACATGCATTTCCATTCATTAAAGCATCATTTACAAGTCTTTAATCCAATGGCCATTTTACAACAATTATGGACCATTTTACAACATCTTTGCCAAGGCTTCAATTACAATGAATGTGGCAATGGACAAGTCCCATGCTCACTCAAATATACAACATATACTAAAGTCCTACATGTACATCATATTGAAGAATCTAACATGTATTCATGAACTTACAAGGCATGGCATTTTCAACATGCAAAGGTTCATGACCTAAGTCTAAAGCATAAATCATATGCAAGATGTGTCCCTATCCAATGCTCATCACATGGTGCCTCCCATATGCACCTCATGCTCCACTCTTCCAGGCTCAACCTAACCTGAAATGATGCCCCACAACACGGGGTGAGATATATAAATATATCTCAGTAAACCAAGGGCCCTGGAGGTTTCTCCACCCCATGGCTCACTCAATGTGCAAATACAACATCATATAATATGCAAGCAATGCAATATCACCCATCAACTGGAGACAACCCAAGAACATCCACTCATGGATTCATGTTCAAGGACTCCATCATATAACTCCCGAGACAGTCCTGGCGCCTCTCCCATGGTTGAGACGACTCCATGGCAATACCCAACCGGAACTCCTCATGAGCCCTATCCGGCGGACGTCCCCGTTTGGATCATCCTGGCGCCGCTCCCAGAGTCGACTCCACGGCAAAACCCGACTGGCATTCTCACAAGGACGAACCCAGCGGATGTCCAAACTCCAACACACGTCAACTGGCCAGTGACCAAACAATTTTCACAAAATCAAGCAATATGCATACAAGCACACAATCACACAATGTCATAACCACATAATCCAACCACAACCATCCACTAGGTGTGGTGGAGCACACAAGGGCTAAACCCCAGTTCCAATGGTTACCTCAATACCGAGCCCATGCTCCAAACGTAAGCTCCAAGCTTACCCGCTTCCAAAGCGTCCATAAGAGGCAACCTAGATGATCCACAACATGATTATCAATCCATTTCCAAATCAAACATTAAATCTCAAATAATCATTCATTTTACTTCAATCTCTTTTATAGATCAATTTACCAATTATATCATAAATCACACATTCTTTCTTCTCATTCCATTTTACCACACTATACTATCATCCAATTAAACCTCATTTTCAATCATTCAACATCCACTACATCATTTTTATATCATTTTACCTCAATTTTCATCATAATTCGGATTCCTCAAAGGTTCATTCTACAAGGTTTTCAATTCCTTTTAACACTCATACTAATCATGTAATCATATTATCAACCTATACCAATGGTCCACCATTCAATTATTCAATTACATCACTTAGCCATTTTCATGAAATTTCCACAAATTTCTCCTAAGTTAAAAACCTAACTTTTTCACCAAAATTTATCATAGCATTTCTAGCTTTCATGCATCATTCTAAGGCATTTTCATCTAATAGCATTTTTCCATTTGAGCTCTCTATCATCACACATCTAAAATCAAAGGTTTAAAGCATAACTTCCTAGATCTATGAATCCAACCATAAAAATACCACAAATATACTCACCATCAAGTGTAGGAACACCACCAAGGCTCCATCAATCCAAAAGAGATCCAAAAACTCCAAAAACTCCAAGAACACCAAAGGGGTCGGATCTGAGTTTGTCCATTTTCGCCCCAAGGAGATGATTTCATGGCTTCTAAGTGTTACCAATGGCTTTGGAAGGTTGTTTACAATAGATTTCAACACCAAAATCAAGTGATTTGGTGGAGAAATGAAGAAATGGTGAGGGAGGAGAGAATTGGCCATGTTCTTTGTGAAAGAGAGGGGGTTCACGGTGGGAAGAGAGAAAGAAGAGAGAGAGGGCGTGAGGGTGAGGGGAAAAGAGAGGAAACTTAAGTGGGTTTTGATCCCACGGGTCCCACACGCGATCTAACTTTAATCCCGATAAAATTTCTGATCATATATTCTTAATCTACATATTTTTCCAGTCCCTGTCATATTTTTCTTTCCCCAAAATTCTCATAAAAATTTCACACTTATCGGTACACTCGTACCGCAGTATCCTTCACTTAAAAAGTCACTATTCATCACTTTTTCACAATTTTGCCTATTCACTCAATTTTCCGTCCTGATTCCATTTCCAGCATTATTTTTGCCATATTAAATCTCTAACATTTTTCATGCCTCGGTTCACGTTTTTGGTAAATTACCATTTTGCCCTTTTAGCCCATTTTGGCCCTAATTCTCGGATTTTCACTAATCCTTCCCTCTTAAACCCATATTTTATCACATAAATTCACATTTAATTTTCCGAGGTGTTATACTGATGACTTAATGATGCCCATTCTTTCCCCGCTCCCCCGGAAAAAAATAGTTGCCATTGTGATTTTATTATAATGATGTTAGTGGATCCTAAACTTCCCGTCATCCATATGCTAGCCATTTTATATTTCATTAAACTGAATTATGGTACTGTTTTTCTTTTCAGCATGGGTCATTTGACCATCTGAATTTTGCTGAAACACCTGTGCCTTCAGAACCCGGATCATCCATTGGAGCAGCCATTGCAGCAACTATGACTGTTCCTTCTGACGGTCAGCGAATTGTGACATTTTCATTGGCATGGGACTGCCCTGAAGTCAAGTTTCCTGGAGGAAGGACTTATTACAGGTTGGTGATAGAAAACTTATGTAAGAAGATTTTTTGTTTGAAGACTATACATAACTAATGATACTTGATTAGCAGGCGTTACACAAAATTCTATGGTACTAATGGGGATGCTGCTGCAGATATTGCACATGATGCTATTATTGGTAATATTCTTTGCTGAACTACATTAAGTTTTGCAGTTGTAAGGTGGTAATTGCACCTCAATTTGATATCAAGCATAACTATATCCATAGATTTTTGAAGAGCCGGACTATTGATGTAGTTTCTCTTGATGTCAATTTTAGATGAGATTCTCGCCTTTCACTTATTGACAAAATCATGCAGACGCATACCTTATTTATGATTGTTAATATCCTTAATATATTACTTATTCAAACTTCTATGAATTGGTGACATAGGACATTGCCAATGGGAAGCCCAGATTGAAGATTGGCAAAGACCAATCCTTGAGGACAAGAGACTTCCTGAATGGTAATTTTCAGTTCTTTATTCACTACGTGCTCCTTCAGTCAAATTCTGAAGATTCTAGAGTTTTGTGCAGGTACCCAACTACCCTTTTGAATGAGCTTTACTATCTGAAATTTTATCAAACGCCCCTTTAGTTTTCAATAATAATAATTGGTGATGAATTATTGCATTCAAGTGTATTATTTTATGTTTCTTTCAATTATCTTTTAATGATCACGTTTAGAGTCCCTTCGAACATATAATGCAAAAATCATGTGAAGTTGTTGAATCTAAAAACAAAACTTCAAGAAACTCGCATGGAGAAGTTTGTGCATAATTGTTGTGTTAATAATATTTTATGATTACTTTTATCATTTGCATGATAAAACTTTTCCCGTAAATAGATGCTAAGAGAACCATTGGTCATTGCTTCAAAATTTAGAGAAATCAATGAGTGAAGGATCTTGAGAAATGTTAGAGAAAACTCTGTTAAAGGAGAATGGGAGAAAAAAAAAATTGAGAGAGAAGAAGCATGATAATATAAGAAATTATGAAAATGAAT
>JAVKPL010010513.1:0-46116 GCA_032173675.1 Gastrolobium villosum | reverse complement strand
GGATTTTGTGAAGTTTTTTGACAGAAAATGGATTCCGTCGAAAATGGATGAATAAAATAAATGCAAAAGAAATTGATATTGTGAAGTTTTTTGACGGAAAACGAATTCTGTCGTAAACTGATGAATAAAATAAATGCAAAAGAAATTGATTTTGTGAAGTTTTTCGACGGAAAATGGATTCCGTCAAAGATTTTTGACGAAAAATGTATTACGTCGAAAATGGAGGAATAAAATAAATGCAAAAGAAATTGATTTTGTGAAGTGTTTTGACGGAAAATGGATTCCGTCGAAATTGGATGAATAAAAAAAATGCAAAAGAAATTGATTTTGTGAAGTTTTTGGACGGAAAATGGATTCCGTCGAAAATGGATGAATAAGACAAATGCAAAAGAAATTGATATTGTGAAGTTTTTTGACAGAAAATGGATTTCGTCGAAAATGGATGAATAAAATAAATGCAAAAGAAATTGATTTTGTGAAGTTTTTCGACGAAAATGGATTGCGTCGAAGATTTTTGGCGAAAAACGAATTCCGTCGAAAACGGATGAATAAAATAAATTGCAAAAGAAATTCATTTTGTGAAGTTTTTCGACGGAAAAAGAATTTCGTCGAAAACTGATGAATAAAATAAATGCAAATGAAATTGATTTTGTGAAGTTTTTCGAAAAATTTCGTCGAAAACTGATGAATAAAATAAATGCAAAAGAAATTGATTTTGTGAAGTTTTTCGACGGAAAATGGATTGATTTTGTGAAGTTTTTCGACGAAAACTGATTTTTTTGACGGAAAATGGATTCCGTCGAAAATGGATGAAAAAAATAAATGCAAAAGAAATTGATTTTATGAAGTTTTTCGATGGAAAATGGATTCCGTCGAAGATTTTTGACGAAAAATGTATTCCGTCGAAAATGGAGGAATAAAATAAATGCAAAAGAAATTGATTTTGTGAAGTGTTTTGACGGAAAATGGATTCCGTCGAAATTGGATGAATAAAAAAATGCAAAAGATATTGATTTTGTGAAGTTTTTCGATGGAAAATGGATTCCGTCGAAAACTGATGAATAAAATAAATGCAAAAGAAATTGATTTTGTGAAGTTTTTTGACGGAAAATGGATTCCGTCGAAAACTGATGAATAAAATAAATGCAAAAGAAATTGATTTTGTGAAGTTTTTCGACGGAAAATGGATTCCGTCGAAGATTTTTGACGGAAAATGAATTTCGTCGAAAATGGATGAATAAAATAAATGCAAAAGAAATTGATTTTGTGAAGTTTTTTGACGGAAAATGAATTCCGTCGAAAACTGATGAATAAAATAAATGCAAAAGAAATTGATTTTGTGAAGTTTTTTGACGGAAAATGGATTCCGTCGTAAAAAAATGGATGAATAAAATAAATGCAAAAGAAATTGATTTTGTGAAGTTTTTCGACGGAAAATGGATTCCGTCAAAGATTTTTGACGAAAAATGTATTCCGTCGAAAATGGAGGAATAAAATAAATGCAAAAGAAATTGATTTTGTGAAGTGTTTTGACGGAAAATGGATTCCGTCGAAATTGGATGAATAAAAAAAAATGCAAAAGAAATTGATTTTGTGAAGTTTTTCGATGGAAAATGGATTCCGTCGAAAAAAATAAATGCAAAAGAAATTGATTTTGATGAATAAAATGAAATGCAAAAGAAATTGATTTTGTGAAGTTTTTTGACGGAAAATGGATTCCGTCGAAAACTGATGAATAAAATAAATGCAAAAGAAATTATTTTGTGAAGTTTTTCGACGGAAAATGGATTCCGTCGAAAATGGATGAATAAAATAAATGCAAAAGAAATTGATATTGTGAAGTTTTTTGACGGAAAACGAATTCGTCGAAAACTGATGAATAAAATAAATGCAAAAGAAATTGATTTTGTGAAGTTTTTCGACGGAAAATGGATTCCGTCAAAGATTTTTGACGAAAAATGTATTACGTCGAAAATGGAGGAATAAAATAAATGCAAAAGAAATTGATTTTGTGAAGTGTTTTGACGGAAAATGGATTCCGTCGAAATTGGATGAATAAAAAAATGCAAAAGATATTGATTTTGTGAAGTTTTTCGATGGAAAATGGATTCCGTCGAAAAATGATGAATAAAATAAATGCAAAAGAAATTGATTTTGTGAAGTTTTTTGACGGAAAATGGATTCCGTCGAAAACTGGTGAATAAAATAAATGCAAAAGAAATTGATTTTGTGAAGTTTTTCGACGGAAAATTGATTCCGTCGAAGATTTTTGACGGAAAATGAATTTCGTCGAAAATGGATGAATAAAATAGATGCAAAAGAAATGGATTTTGTGAAGTTTTTTGACAGAAAATGGATTCCGTCGAAAATGGATGAATAAAATAAATGCAAAAGAAATTGATATTGTGAAGTTTTTTGACGGAAAACGAATTCTGTCGTAAACTGATGAATAAAATAAATGCAAAAGAAATTGATTTTGTGAAGTTTTTCGACGGAAAATGGATTCCGTCAAAGATTTTTGACGAAAAATGTATTACGTCGAAAATGGAGGAATAAAATAAATGCAAAAGAAATTGATTTTGTGAAGTGTTTTGACGGAAAATGGATTCCGTCGAAATTGGATGAATAAAAAAAATGCAAAAGATATTGATTTTGTGAAGTTTTTCGATGGAAAATGGATTCCGTCGAAAACTGATGAATAAAATAAATGCAAAAGAAATTGATTTTGTGACGTTTTTTGACGGAAAATGGATTCCGTCGAAAACTGATGAATAAAATAAATGCAAAAGAAATTGATTTTGTGAAGTTTTTCGATGGAAAATGGATTCCGTCGAAGATTTTTGACGGAAAATGAATTTCTTCGAAAATGGATGAATAAAATAGATGCAAAAGAAATGGATTTTGTGAAGTTTTTTGACAGAAAATGGATTCCGTCGAAAATGGATGAATAAAATAAATGCAAAAGAAATTGATATTGTGAAGTTTTTTGACGGAAAACGAATTCTGTCGTAAACTGATGAATAAAATAAATGCAAAAGAAATTGATTTTGTGAAGTTTTTCGACGGAAAATGGATTCCGTCAAAGATTTTTGACGAAAAATGTATTACGTCGAAAATGGAGGAATAAAATAAATGCAAAAGAAATTGATTTTGTGAAGTGTTTTGACGGAAAATGGATTCCGTCGAAATTGGATGAATAAAAAAATGCAAAAGATATTGATTTTGTGAAGTTTTTCGACTGAAAATGGATTCCGTCGAAAACTGATGAAAAAAATAAATGCAAAAGAAATTGATTTTGTGAAGTTTTTTGACGGAAAATGGATTCCGTCGAAAACTGATGAATAAAATAAATGCAAAAGAAATTGATTTTGTGAAGTTTTTCGACGGAAAATGAATTCCGTCGAAAATGGATGAAAAAGATAAATGCAAAAGAAATTGATTTTGTGAAGTTTTTCGATGGAAAATGGATTCTGTCGAAGATTTTGCAAAAGAAATTGATTTTGTGAAGTTTTTCGATGGAAAAAATGATTCCGTCGAAAATGAATAAAATAAATGCAAAAGAAATTGATTCTGTGAAGTGTTTTGACGGAAAATGAATTTCGTCGAAAATGGATGAATAAAATAGATGCAAAAGAAATGGATTTTGTGAAGTTTTTTGACAGAAAATGGATTCCGTCGAAAATGAATGAATAAAATAAATGCAAAAGAAATTGATAATGTGAAGTTTTTTGACGGAAAACGAATTCCGTCGTAAACTGATGAATAAAATAAATGCAAAAGAAATTGATTTTGTGAAGTTTTTCGACGGAAAATGGATTCCGTCAAAGATTTTTGACGAAAAATGTATTACGTCGAAAATGGAGGAATAAAATAAATGCAAAAGAAATTGATTTTGTGAAGTGTTTTGACGGAAAATGGATTCCGTCGAAATTGGATGAATAAAAAAAATGCAAAAGAAATTGATTTTGTGAAGTTTTTGGACGGAAAACGGATTCCGTCGAAAATGGATGAATAAAATAAATGCAAAAGAAATTGATATTGTGAAGTTTTTTTGACAGAAAATGGATTTCGTCGAAAATGGATGAATAAAATAAATGCAAAAGAAATTGATTTTGTGAAGTTTTTCGACGAAAATGGATTGCGTCGAAGATTTTTGGCGGAAAACGAATTCCGTCGAAAACGGATGAATAAAATAAATTGCAAAAGAAATTCATTTTGTGAATTTTTTCGACGGAAAAAGAATTTCGTCGAAAACTGATGAATAAAATAAATGCAAAAGAAATTGATTTTGTGAAGTTTTTCGACGGAAAATGGATTCCGTCAAAAATGGATGAAAAAAATAAATGCAAAAGAAATTGATTTTGTGAAGTTTTTCGACGGAAAATGGATTCCGTCAAAGATTTTTGACGCAAAATGTATTCCGTCGAAAATGGAGGAATAAAATAAATGCAAAAGAAATTGATTTTGTGAAGTGTTTTGACGGAAAATGGATTCCGTCGAAATGGATGAATAAAATAAATGCAAAAGATATTGATTTTGTGAAGTTTTTCGATGGAAAATGGATTCCGTCGAAAACTGATGAATAAAATAAATGCAAAAGAAATTGATTTTGTGAAGTTTTTTGACGGAAAATGGATTCCGTCGAAAACTGATGAATAAAATAAATGCAAAAGAAATTGATTTTGTGAAGTTTTTCGACGGAAAATGGATTCCGAAAATCGAAAATAAATGCAAAAGAAATTGATTTTGTGAATTTTTCGAGAAAATTGATTTTGTGAAGTTTTTTGACAAAAGAAAATGGATTCCGTCGAAAACTGATGAATAAAATAAATGCAAAAGAAATTGATTTTGTGAAGTTTTTCGATGGAAAATGGATTCCGTCGAAAACTGATGAATAAAATAAATGCAAAAGAAATTGATTTTGTGAAGTTTTTTGACGGAAAATGAATTCCGTCGAAAATGGATGAAAAAGATAAATGCAAAAGAAATTGATTTTGTGAAGTTTTTCGATGGAAAATGGATTCTGTCGAAGATTTTTGACAGAAAATGTATTCCGTCGAAAATGGAGGAATAAAATAAATGCAAAAGAAATTGATTCTGTGAAGTGTTTTGACGGAAAATGAATTTCGTCGAAAATGGATGAATAAAATAGATGCAAAAGAAATGGATTTTGTGAAGTTTTTTGACAGAAAATGGATTCCGTCGAAAATGGATGAATAAAATAAATGCAAAAGAAATTGATAATGTGAAGTTTTTTGACGGAAAACGAATTCCGTCGTAAACTGATGAATAAAATAAATGCAAAAGAAATTGATTTTGTGAAGTTTTTCGACGGAAAATGGATTCCGTCAAAGATTTTTGACGAAAAATGTATTACGTCGAAAATGGAGGAATAAAATAAATGCAAAAGAAATTGATTTTGTGAAGTGTTTTGACGGAAAATGGATTCCGTCGAAATTGGATGAATAAAAAAAATGCAAAAGAAATTGATTTTGTGAAGTTTTTGGACGGAAAACGGATTCCGTCGAAAATGGATGAATAAAATAAATGCAAAAGAAATTGATATTGTGAAGTTTTTTTGACAGAAAATGGATTTCGTCGAAAATGGATGAATAAAATAAATGCAAAAGAAATTGATTTTGTGAAGTTTTTCGACGAAAATGGATTGCGTCGAAGATTTTTGGCGGAAAACGAATTCCGTCGAAAACGGATGAATAAAATAAATTGCAAAAGAAATTCATTTTGTGAATTTTTTCGACGGAAAAAGAATTTCGTCGAAAACTGATGAATAAAATAAATGCAAAAGAAATTGATTTTGTGAAGTTTTTCGACGGAAAATGGATTCCGTCAAAAATGGATGAAAAAAATAAATGCAAAAGAAATTGATTTTGTGAAGTTTTTCGACGGAAAATGGATTCCGTCAAAGATTTTTGACGCAAAATGTATTCCGTCGAAAATGGAGGAATAAAATAAATGCAAAAGAAATTGATTTTGTGAAGTGTTTTGACGGAAAATGGATTCCGTCGAAATTGGATGAATAAAAAAATGCAAAAGATATTGATTTTGTGAAGTTTTTCGATGGAAAATGGATTCCGTCGAAAACTGATGAATAAAATAAATGCAAAAGAAATTGATTTTGTGAAGTTTTTCGACGGAAAATGGATTCCGTCGAAAACTGATGAATAAAATAAATGCAAAAGAAATTGGTTTTGTGAAGTTTTTCGACGGAAAATCGATTTCGTCGAAGATTTTTGACGGAAAATGAATTTCGTCGAAAATGGATGAATAAAATAGATGCAAAAGAAATGGATTTTGTGAAGTTTTTTGACAGAAAATGGATTCCGTCGAAAATGGATGAATAAAATAAATGCAAAAGAAATTGATATTGTGAAGTTTTTTGACGGAAAACGAATTCTGTCGTAAACTGATGAATAAAATAAATGCAAAAGAAATTGATTTTGTGAAGTTTTTCGACGGAAAATGGATTCCGTCAAAGATTTTTGACGAAAAATGTATTACGTCGAAAATGGAGGAATAAAATAAATGCAAAAGAAATTGATTTTGTGAAGTGTTTTGACGGAAAATGGATTCCGTCGAAATTGGATGAAAAAAAAATGCAAAAGAAATTGATTTTGTAAAGTTTTTGGACGGAAAACGGATTCCGTCGAAAATGGATGAATAAAATAAATGCAAAAGAAAATGATATTGTGAAGTTTTTTGACAGAAAATGGATTTCGTCGAAAATGGATGAATAAAATAAATGCAAAAGAAATTGATTTTGTGAAGTTTTTCGACGAAAATGGATTGCGTCGAAGATTTTTGGCGGAAAACGAATTCCGTCAAAAACGGATGAATAAAATAAATTGCAAAAGAAATTCATTTTATGAATTTTTTCGACGGAAAAAGAATTTCGTCGAAAACTGATGAATAAAATAAATGCAAAAGAAATTGATTTTGTGAAGTTTTTCGACGGAAAATGGATTCCGTCAAAAATGGATTAAAAAAATAAATGCAAAAGAAATTGATTTTGTGAAGTTTTTCGACGGAAAATGGATTCCGTCAAAGATTTTTGACGCAAAATGTATTCCGTCGAAAATGGAGGAATAAAATAAATGCAAAAGAAATTGATTTTGTGAAGTGTTTTGACGGAAAATGGATTCCGTCGAAATTGGATGAATAAAAAAAATGCAAAAGATATTGATTTTGTGAAGTTTTTCGATGGAAAATGGATTCCGTCGAAAACTGATGAATAAAATAAATGCAAAAGAAATTGATTTTGTGAAGTTTTTCGACGGAAAATGGATTCCGTCGAAAACTGATGAATAAAATAAATGCAAAAGAAATTGATTTTGTGAAGTTTTTCGACGGAAAATCGATTTCGTCGAAGATTTTTGACGGAAAATGAATTTCGTCGAAAATGGATGAATAAAATAGATGCAAAAGAAATGGATTTTGTGAAGTTTTTTGACAGAAAATGGATTCCGTCGAAAATGGATGAATAAAATAAATGCAAAAGAAATTGATATTGTGAAGTTTTTTGACGGAAAACGAATTCTGTCGTAAACTGATGAATAAAATAAATGCAAAAGAAATTGATTTTGTGAAGTTTTTCGACGGAAAATGGATTCCGTCAAAGATTTTTGACGAAAAATGTATTACGTCGAAAATGGAGGAATAAAATAAATGCAAAAGAAAATGATTTTGTGAAGTGTTTTGACGGAAAATGGATTCCGTCGAAATTGGATGAATAAAAAAAATGATAGTGAAGTTTTTTGACGGGAAACGGATTCCGTCGAAAATGGATTAATAAAATAAATGCAAAAGCAATTGATTTTGTGAAGTTTTTCGATGAAAATGGATTTCGTTGATTTTGAGTTTTGACGGAAAACGAATTCCGTCGAAAAAGGATGAATAAAATAAATGCAAAAGAAATTGATTTTGTGAAGTTTTTCGACGGAAAACAAAAGAATTCCGTCGAAAACTGATGAATAAAATAAATGCAAAAGAAATTGATTTTGTGAAGTTTTTCGACGGAAAATGGATTCCGTCAAAAACTGATGAATAAAACAAATGCAAAAGAAATTCATTTTGTGATGTTTTTCGATGGAAAATGGATTCCGTCGAAAATGGATGAATAAAATAAATGCAAAAGAAATTGATTTTGTGAAGTTTTTGGACGGGAAACGAATTCCGTCGAAAACTGATGAATAAAATAAATGCAAAACAAATTGATTTTCTGAAGTTTATTGATGGAAAATGGATTCCGTCAAAACTGATGAATAAAATAAATGCAAAAGAAATTCATTTTGTGAAGTTTTTCGACGAAAATGGATTTCGTCAAAGATGGATGAATAAAATAAATGCAAAAGAAATTGATTTTGTGAAGTTTTTGGACGGAAAACGAATTCCGTCGAAAACTGATGAATAAAATAAATGCAAAACAAATTGATTTTCTGAAGTTTTTCGATGGAAAATGGATTCCATCAAAAATGGATGAATAAAATAAATGCAAAAGAAATTGATTTTGTGAAGTTTTTGGACAGAAAATGGATTCGGTCGAAAATGGATGAATAAAATAAATGCAAAAGAAATTGATATTGTGAAGTTTTTTGACGAAAAACGGATTCCGTCGAAAATGGATGAATAAAATAAATGCAAAAGTAATTGATTTTGTGAAGTTTTTCGACAAAAATGGATTTCGTCGAAGATTTTTGACGGAAAATGAATTCCGTCGAAAATAGATGAATAAAATAAATTGCAAAAGAAATTCATTTTGTGAAGTTTTTCGATGGAAAAAGAATTCCGTCGAAAACTGATGAATAAAATAAATGCAAAAGAAATTGATTTTGTGAAGTTTTTCGACGGAAAATGGATTCCGTCGAAGATTTTTGACGGAAAATGAATTACGTCGAAAATGGATGAATAAAATAAATGCAAAAGAAATGGATTTCGTAAAGGTTTTTGACAGAAATGGATTCCGTCGAAAATGGATGAATAAAATAAATGCAAATGAAATTGATATAGTGAAGTTTTTTGACGGGAAACGGATTCCGTCGAAAATGGATGAATAAAATAAATGCAAAAGCAATTGATTTTGTGAAGTTTTTCGATGAAAATGGATTTCGTCGAAGAGTTTTGACGGAATACGAATTCCGTCGAAAAAGGATGAATAAAATAAATTGCAAAAGAAATTCATTTTGTGAAGTTTTTCGACGGAAAACGAATTCCGTCAAAAACTAATGAATAAAATAAATGCAAAAGAAATTGATTTTGTGAAGTTTTTCGTCGGAAAATGGATTCCGTCAAAAACTGATGAATAAAACAAATGCAAAAGAAATTCATTTTGTGAAGTTTTTCGACGAAAATGGATTTCGTCCAAGATTTTTGACGGAAAACGAATTCCGTCGAAAATGGATGAGTAAAATAAATTCAAAAGAAATTGATTTTGTCAAAGATTTTTGACGGAAAATGGATTCCGTCGAAAATGGATGAATAAAATAAATGCAAAACAAATTGATTTTGTGAAGTTTTTCGACGGAAAATGGATTCCGTCGAAAACTGATGAATAAAATAAATGCAAAAGAAATTGATTTTGTGAAGTTTTTGGACGGAAAACGGATTCCGTCGAAAATGGATGAATAAAATAAATGCAAAAGAAATTGATTTTGTGAAGTTTTTCGACGAAAATGGATTTCGTCGAAGATCTTTGATGGAAAAAGAATTCTGTCGAAAACGGATGAATAAAATAAATTGCAAAAGAAATTCATTTTGTGAAGTTTCTCGACGGAAAAAGAATTCCGTCGAAAACTGATGAATAAAATAAATGCAAAAGAAATTGATTTTGTGAAGTTTTTCGACGGAAAATGGATTCCGTCGAAAACTGATGAATAAAATAAATGCAAAAGAAATTGATTTTGTGAAGTTTTTCAACTAAAATGGATTCCGTCGAAGATTTTTGACGGAAAATGGATTCCACCGAAAATGGATGAAAAAGATAAAAGCAAAAGAAATTGATATTGTGAAGTTTTTTGACGGAAATGGATTTCGTCGAAGATGGATGAATAAAATAAATGCAAAAGAAATTGATTTTGTGAAGTTTTAGGACGGAAAACGAATTCCGGCGAAAACTGATGAATAAAATAAATGCAAAACAAATTGATTTTCTGAAGTTTTTCGATGGAAAATGGATTCCATCAAAAATGGTTGAAAAAATAAATGCAAAAGAAATTGATTTTGTGAAGTTTTTGGACGGAAAATGGATTCGGTCGAAAATGGATGAATAAAATAAATGCAACAGAAATTGATATTGTGAAGTTTTTTGACGAAAAACGGATTCCGTCGAAAATGGAAGAATAAAATAAATGCAAAAACAATTGATTTTGTGAAGTTTATCGACGAAAATGGATTTCGTCGAAGAGTTTTGAAGGGAAACAAATTACGTCAAAAAAGGATGAATAAAATAAATTGCAAAAGAAATTCATTTTGTGAAGTTTTTCGACGGAAAACGAATTCCGTCGAAAACTGATGAATAAAATAAATGCAAAAGAAATTGATTTTGTGAAGTTTTTCGATGGAAAATGGATTTCGTCAAAAACTGATGAATAAAACAAATGCAAAAGAAATTCATTTTGTGAAGTTTTTCGATGGAAAATGGATTCCGTCGAAAATGGATGAATAAAATAAATGCAAAAGAAATTGATTTTGTAAAGTTTTTGGACGGGAAACGAATTCCGTCGAAAACTGATAAATAAAATAAATGCAAAACAAATTGATTTTCTGAAGTTTTTCGATGGAAAATGGATTCCATCGAAAATGGATGAATAAAATAAATGCAAAAGAAATTGATTTTGTGAAGTTTTTGGACGGAAAATGGATTCGGTCGAAAATGGATGAATAAAATAAATGCAAAAGAAATTGATATTGTGAAGTTTTTTGAAGAAAAACGGATTCCGTCGAAAATGGATGAATAAAATAAAAGCAAAAGTAATTGATTTTGTGAAGTTTTTCGACGAAAATGGATTTCGTCGAAGATTTTTGACGGAAAATGAATTCCGTCGAAAACGGATGAATAAAATAAATTGCAAAAGAAATTCATTTTGTGAAGTTTTTCGAAGGAAAAAGATTTCCGTCGAAAACTGATGAATAAAATAAATGCAAAAGAAATTGATTTTGTGAAGTTTTTCGACGGAAAATGGATTCCGTCGAAGATTTTTGACGGAAAATGAATTTCGTCGAAAATAGATGAATAAAATAAATGCAAAAGAAATGGATTTTGTAAAGGTTTTTGACAGAAAATGGATTCCGTCGAAAATGGATGAATAAAATAAATGCAAAATAAATTGATATAGTGAAGTTTTTTGACGGGAAACGGATTCCGTCGAAAATGGATGAATAAAATAAATGCAAAAGCAATTGATTTTGTGAAGTTTTTCGACGAAAATGGATTTCGTCGAAGAGTTTTGACGGAAAACGAATTCCGTCGAAAAAGGATGAATAAAATAAATTGCAAAAGAAATTCATTTTGTGAAGTTTTTCGACGGAAAACGAATTCCGTCGAAAACTGATGAATAAAATAAATGCAAAAGAAATTGATTTTGTGAAGTTTTTCGACGGAAAATGGATTCCGTCAAAAACTGATGAATAAAACAAATGCAAAAGAAATTCATTTTGTGATGTTTTTCGATGGAAAATGGATTCCGTCGAAAATGGATGAATAAAATAAATGCAAAAGAAATTGATTTTGTGAAGTTTTTGGACGGGAAACGAATTCCGTCGAAAACTGATGAATAAAATAAATGCAAAACAAATTGATTTTCTGAAGTTTTTCGATGGAAAATGGATTCCATCAAAATGGATGAATAAAATAAATGCAAAAGAAATTGATTTTGTGAAGTTTTTGGACGGAAAATGGATTCGGTCGAAAATGGATGAATAAAATAAATGCAAAAGAAATTGATATTGTGAAGTTTTTTGACGAAAAACGGATTCCGTCGAAAATGGATGAATAAAATAAATGCAAAAGTAATTGATTTTGTGAAGTTTTTCGACGAAAATGGATTTCGTCGAAGATTTTTGACGGAAAATGAATTCCGTCGAAAACGGATGAATAAAATAAATTGCAAAAGAAATTCATTTTGTGAAGTTTTTCGAAGGAAAAAGAATTCCGTCGAAAACTGATGAATAAAATAAATGCAAAAGAAATTGATTTTGTGAAGTTTTTCGACGGAAAATGGATTCCGTCGAAGATTTTTGACGGAAAATGAATTTCGTCGAAAATGGATGAATAAAATAAATGCAAAAGAAATGGATTTTGTAAAGGTTTTTGACAGAAAATGGATTCCGTCGAAAATGGATGAATAAAATAAATGCAAAATAAATTGATATAGTGAAGTTTTTTGACGGGAAACGGATTCCGTCGAAAATGGATGAATAAAATAAATGCAAAAGCAATTGATTTTGTGAAGTTTTTCGATGAAAATGGATTTCGTCGAAGAGTTTTGACGTAAAACGAATTCCGTCGAAAAAGGATGAATAAAATAAATTGCAAACGAAATTCATTTTGTGAAGTTTTTCGACGGAAAATGAATTCCGTCGAAAACTGATAAATAAAATAAATGCAAAAGAAATTGATTTTGTGAAGTTTTTCGACGGAAAATGGATTCCGTCAAAAACTGATGAATAAAACAAATGCAAAAGAAATTCATTTTGTGAAGTTTTTTGACAAAAATGGATTTCGTCCAATATTTTTGACGGAAAACGAATTTCGTCGAAAATGGATGAATAAAATAAATTCAAAAGAAATTGATTTTGTCAAAGATTTTTGACGGAAAATGGATTCCATCGAAAATGGATGAATAAAATAAATGCAAAAGAAATTGATTTTGTGATGTTTTTCGACGGAAAATGGATTCCGTCGAAAACTGATGAATGAAATAAATGCAAAAGAAATTGATTTTGTGAAGTTTTTGGACGGAAAACGGATTCCGACGAAAATGGATGAATAAAATAAATGCAAAAGAAATTGATTTTGTGAAGTTTTTCGACGAAAATGGATTTCGTCGAAGATCTTTGATGGAAAAAGAATTCTGTCGAAAACGGATGAATAAAATAAATTGCAAAAGAAATTCATTTTGTGAAGTTTCTCGACGGAAAAAGAATTCCGTCGAAAACTGATGAATAAAATAAATGCAAAAGAAATTGATTTTGTGAAGTTTTTCGACGGAAAATGGATTCCGTCGAAAATTGATGAATAAAATAAATGTAAAAGAAATTGATTTTGTGAAGTTTTTCAACTAAAATGGATTCCGTCGAAGATTTTTGACGGAAAATGGATTCCATCGAAAATGGATGAAAAAGATAAAAGCAAAAGAAATTGATATTGTGAAGTTTTTTGACGGAAATGGATTTCGTCGAAGATGGATGAATAAAATAAATGCAAAAGAAATTGATTTTGTGAAGTTTTTGGACGGAAAACGAATTCCGTCGAAAACTGATGAATAAAATAAATGCAAAACAAATTGATTTTCTGAAGTTTTTCGATGGAAAATGGATTCCATCAAAAATGGTTGAAAAAATAAATGCAAAAGAAATTGATTTTGTGAAGTTTTTGGACGGAAAATGGATTCGGTCGAAAATGGATGAATAAAATAAATGCAACAGAAATTGATATTGTGAAGTTTTTTGACGAAAAACGGATTCCGTCGAAAATGGAAGAATAAAATAAATACAAAAACAATTGATTTTGTGAAGTTTTTCGACGAAAATGGATTTCGTCGAAGAGTTTTGAAAGGAAACAAATTCCGTCGAAAAAGGATGAATAAAATAAATTGCAAAAGAAATTCATTTTGTGAAGGTTTTCGACGGAAAACGAATTCCGTCGAAAACTGATGAATAAAATAAATGCAAAAGAAATTGATTTTGTGAAGTTTTTCGATGGAAAATGGATTCCGTCAAAAACTGATGAATAAAATAAATGCAAAAGAAATTGGTTTTGTGAAGTTTTTGGACGGGAAACGAATTCCGTCGAAAACTGATGAATAAAATAAATGCAAAACAAATTGATTTTCTGAAGTTTTTCGATGGAAAATGGATTCCATCGAAAATGGATGAATAAAATAAATGCAAAAGAAATTGATTTTGTGAAGTTTTTCGATGGAAAATGGATTCCGTCAAAAACTGATGAATAAAATAAATGCAAAAGAAATTGATTTTGTGAAGTTTTTGGACGGGAAACGAATTCCGTCGAAAACTGATGAATAAAATAAATGCAAAACAAATTGATTTTCTGAAGTTTTTCGATGGAAAATGGATTCCATCGAAAATGGATGAATAAAATAAATGCAAAAGAAATTGATTTTGTGAAGTTTTTCGATGGAAAATGGATTCCATCGAAAATGGATGAATAAAATAAATGCAAAAGAAATTGATTTTGTGAAGTTTTTGGACGGAAAATGGATTCGGTCGAAAATGGATGAATAAAATAAATGCAAAAGAAATTGATATTGTAAAGTTTTTTGACGAAAAACGGATTCCGTCAAAAATGGATGAATAAAATAAATGCAAAAGTAATTGATTTTGTGAAGTTTTTCGACGAAAATGGATTTCGTCGAAGATTTTTGACGGAAAATGAATTCCGTCGAAAACGGATGAATAAAATAAATTGCAAAAGAAATTCATTTTGTGAAGTTTTTCGAAGGAAAAAGAATTCCGTCGAAAACTGATGAATAAAATAAATGCAAAAGAAATTGATTTTGTGAAGTTTTTCGACGGAAAATGGATTCCGTCGAAGATTTTTGACGGCAAATGAATTTCGTCGAAAATGGCTGAATAAAATATATGCAAAAGAAATGGATTTGGTAAAGGTTTTTGACAGAAAATGGATTCCGTCGAAAATGGATGAATAAAATAAATGCAAAAGAAATTGATATAGTGAAGTTTTTTGACGGGAAACGGATTCCGTCGAAAATGGATGAATAAAATAAATGCAAAAGCAATTGATTTTGTGAAGTTTTTCGATGAAAATGGATTTCGTCGAAGAGTTTTGGCGGAAAACGAATTCCGTCGAAAAAGGATGAATAAAATAAATTGCAAAAGAAATTCATTTTGTGAAGTTTTTCGACGGAAAACGAATTCCGTCGAAAACTGATGAATAAAATAAATGCAAAAGAAATTGATTTTGTGAAGTTTTTCGACGGAAAATGGATACCGTCAAAAACTGATGAATAAAACAAATGCAAAAGAAATTCATTTTGTGAAGTTTTTCGACGAAAATGGATTTCGTCCAAGATTTTTGACGGAAAACGAATTTCGTCGAAAATGGATGAATAAAATAAATTCAAAAGAAATTGATTTTGTCAAAGATTTTTGACGGAAAATGGATTCCGTCGAAAATGGATGAATAAAATAAATGCAAAACAAATTGATTTTGTGAAGTTTTTCGACGGAAAATGGATTCCGTCGAAAACTGATGAATAAAATAAATGCAAAAGAAATTGATTTTGTGAAGTTTTTGGACGGAAAACGGATTCCGTCGAAAATGGATGAATAAAATAAATGCAAAAGAAATTGATTTTGTGAAGTTTTTCGACGAAAATGGATTTCGTCGAAGATCTTTGATGGAAAAAGAATTCTGTCGAAAACGGATGAATAAAATAAATTGCAAAAGAAATTCATTTTGTGAAGTTTCTCGACGGAAAAAGAATTCCGTCGAAAACTGATGAATAAAATAAATGCAAAAGAAATTGATTTTGTGAAGTTTTTCGACGGAAAATGGATTCCGTCGAAAACTGATTAATAAAATAAATGCAAAAGAAATTGATTTTGTGAAGTTTTTCAACTAAAATGGATTCCGTCGAAGATTTTTGACGGAAAATGGATTCCACCGAAAATGGATGAAAAAGATAAAAGCAAAAGAAATTGATATTGTGAAGTTTTTTGACGGAAATGGATTTCGTCGAAGATGGATGAATAAAATAAATGCAAAAGAAATTGATTTTGTGAAGTTTTTGGACGAAAAACGAATTCCGTCGAAAACTGATGAATAAAATAAATGCAAAACAAATTGATTTTCTGAAGTTTTTCGATGGAAAATGGATTCCATCAAAATGGATGAAAAAAATAAATGCAAAAGAAATTGATTTTGTGAAGTTTTTGGACGGAAAATGGATTCGGTCGAAAATGGATGAATAAAATAAATGCAACAGAAATTGATATTGTGAAGTTTTTTGACGAAAAACGTATTCCGTCGAAAATAGAAGAATAAAATAAATGCAAAAACAATTGATTTTGTGAAGTTTTTCGACGAAAATGGATTTCGTCGAAGAGTTTTGAAGGGAAACAAATTCCGTCAAAAAAGGATGAATAAAATAAATTGCAAAAGAAATTCATTTTGTGAAGTTTTTCGACGGAAAACGAATTCCGTCGAAAACTGATGAATAAAATAAATGCAAAAGAAATTGATTTTGTGAAGTTTTTCGATGGAAAATGGATTTCGTCAAAAACTGATGAATAAAACAAATGCAAAAGAAATTCATTTTGTGAAGTTTTTCGATGGAAAATGGATTCCGTCGAAAATGGATGAATAAAATAAATGCAAAAGAAATTGATTTTGTAAAGTTTTTGGACGGGAAACGAATTCCGTCGAAAACTGATAAATAAAATAAATGCAAAACAAATTGATTTTCTGAAGTTTTTCGATGGAAAATGGATTCCATCGAAAATGGATGAATAAAATAAATGCAAAAGAAATTGATTTTGTGAAGTTTTTGGACGGAAAATGGATTCGGTCGAAAATGGATGAATAAAATAAATGCAAAAGAAATTGATATTGTGAAGTTTTTTGAAGAAAAACGGATTCCGTTGAAAATGGATGAATAAAATAAATGCAAAAGTAATTGATTTTGTGAAGTTTTTCGACGAAAATGGATTTCGTCGAAGATTTTTGACGGAAAATGAATTCCGTCGAAAACGGATGAATAAAATAAATTGCAAAAGAAATTCATTTTGTGAAGTTTTTCGAAGGAAAAAGATTTCCGTCGAAAACTGATGAATAAAATAAATGCAAAAGAAATTGATTTTGTGAAGTTTTTCGACGGAAAATGGATTCCGTCGAAGATTTTTGACGGAAAATGAATTTCGTCGAAAATGGATGAATAAAATAAATGCAAAAGAAATGGATTTTGTAAAGGTTTTTGACAGAAAATGGATTCCGTCGAAAATGGATGAATAAAATAAATGCAAAATAAATTGATATAGTGAAGTTTTTTGACGGGAAACGGATTCCGTCGAAAATGGATGAATAAAATAAATGCAAAAGCAATTGATTTTGTGAAGTTTTTCGATGAAAATGGATTTCGTCGAAGAGTTTTGACGGAAAACGAATTCCGTCGAAAAAGGATGAATAAAATAAATTGCAAAAGAAATTCATTTTGTGAAGTTTTTCGACGGAAAACGAATTCCGTCGAAAACTGATGAATAAAATAAATGCAAAAGAAATTGATTTTGTGAAGTTTTTCGACGGAAAATGGATTCCGTCAAAAACTGATGAATAAAACAAATGCAAAAGAAATTCATTTTGTGAAGTTTTTTGACAAAAATGGATTCGATTTTTGAAAATGAATTGTCGAAAATGGATGAATAAAATAAATGCAAAAGAAATTGATTTTGTGAAGTTTTTGACGGAAAATGGATTCCGTCGAAAATGGATGAATAAAATAAATGCAAAAGAAATTGATTTTGTGAAGTTTTTCGACGGAAAATGGATTCCATCGAAAATGGATGAATAAAATAAATGCAAAAGAAATTGATTTTGTGAAGTTTTTTGACGGAAAATGGATTCCGTCGAAAATGGATGAATAAAATAAATGCAAAAGAAATTGATTTTGTGAAGTTTTTCGACGGAAAATGGATTCGTCGAAAATGGATGAAAAAATAAATGCAAAAGAAATTGATTTTGTAAATTGCAAAAGAAATTCATTTTGTGAAGTTTTTCGACGAAATTCTTTTTCCGTCGAAAACTGATGAATAAAATAAATGCAAAAGAAATTGATTTTGTGAAGTTTTTCGACGGAAAATGGATTCCGTCGAAAACTGATGAATAAAATAAATGCAAAAGAAATTGATTTTGTGAAGTTTTTCAACTTGGATTCGAAGATTTTTGACGGAAAATGGATTCCGTCGAAAATGGATGAAAAAATAAATGCAAAAGAAATTGATTTTGTGAAGTTTTTTGACGGAAAATGGATTCGTCGAAAACTGATGAATAAAATAAATGCAAAAGAAATTGATTTTGTGAAGTTTTTCGACGGAAAATGGATTCGGAAAACGGATTTCCGTCGAAAATGATGAATAAAATAAATGCAAAAGAAATTGATTTTGTGAAGTTTTTCGATGGAAAATGGATTCCGTCGAAATGAAAATGATGAATAAAATAAATGCGAAAATGGATTTTGAATAAAGTTTTTGCAAAATGGATTCGGTCGAAAATTGATAAAATAAATGCAAAAGAAATTGATATTGTGAAGTTTTTTGACGGGAAACGGATTCCGTCGAAAATGGATTAATAAAATAAATGCAAAAGCAATTGATTTTGTGAAGTTTTTCGACGAAAATGGATTTCGTCGAAGAGTTTTGACGGAAAACGAATTCCGTCGAAAAAGGATGAATAAAATAAATTGCAAAAGAAATTCATTTTGTGAAGTTTTTCGACGGAAAACGAATTCCGTCGAAAACTGATGAATAAAATAAATGCAAAAGAAATTGATTTTGTGAAGTTTTTCGACGGAAAATGGATTCCGTCAAAAACTGATGAATAAAACAAATGCAAAAGAAATTCATTTTGTGAAGTTTTTCGACGAAAATGGATTTCGTCCAAGATTTTTGACGGAAAACGAATTTCGTCGAAAATGGATGAATAAAATAAATTCAAAAGAAATTGATTTTGTCAAAGATTTTTGACGGAAAATGGATTCCGTCGAAAATGGATGAATAAAATAAATGCAAAACAAATTGATTTTGTGAAGTTTTTCGACGGAAAATGGATTCCGTCGAAAACTGATGAATAAAATAAATGCAAAAGAAATTGATTTTGTGAAGTTTTTGGACGGAAAACGGATTCCGTCGAAAATGGATGAATAAAATAAATGCAAAAGAAATTGATTTTGTGAAGTTTTTCGACGAAAATGGATTTCGTCGAAGATCTTTGATGGAAAAAGAATTCTGTCGAAAACGGATGAATAAAATAAATTGCAAAAGAAATTCATTTTGTGATGTTTTTCGACGGAAAAAGAATTCCGTCGAAAACTGATGAATAAAATAAATGCAAAAGAAATTGATTTTGTGAAGTTTTTCGACGGAAAATGGAAATTGAATAAAATAAATGCAAAAGAAATTGATTTTGTGAAGTTTTTCAACTAAAATGGATTCCGTCGAAGATTTTTGACGGAAAATGGATTCCACCGAAAATGGATGAAAAAGATAAAAGCAAAAGAAATTGATATTGTGAAGTTTTTTGACGGAAATGGATTTCGTCGAAGATGGATGAATAAAATAAATGCAAAAGAAATTGATTTTGTGAAGTTTTTGGACGAAAAACGAATTCCGTCGAAAACTGATGAATAAAATAAATGCAAAACAAATTGATTTTCTGAAGTTTTTCGATGGAAAATGGATTCCATCAAAAATGGTTGAAAAAATAAATGCAAAAGAAATTGATTTTGTGAAGTTTTTGGACGGAAAATGGATTCGGTCGAAAATGGATGAATAAAATAAATGCAACAGAAATTGATATTGTGAAGTTTTTTGACGAAAAACGTATTCCGTCGAAAATGGATGAATAATATAAATGCAAAAACAATTGATTTTGTGAAGTTTTTCGACGAAAATGGATTTCGTCGAAGAGTTTTGAAGGGAAACAAATTCCGTCAAAAAAGGATGAATAAAATAAATTGCAAAAGAAATTCATTTTGTGAAGTTTTTCGACGGAAAACGAATTCCGTCGAAAACTGATGAATAAAATAAATGCAAAAGAAATTGATTTTGTGAAGTTTTTCGATGGAAAATGGATTTCGTCAAAAACTGATGAATAAAACAAATGCAAAAGAAATTCATTTTGTGAAGTTTTTCGATGGAAAATGGATTCCGTCGAAAATGGATGAATAAAATAAATGCAAAAGAAATTGATTTTGTAAAGTTTTTGGACGGGAAACGAATTCCGTCGAAAACTGATAAATAAAATAAATGCAAAACAAATTGATTTTCTGAAGTTTTTCGATGGAAAATGGATTCCATCGAAAATGGATGAATAAAATAAATGCAAAAGAAATTGATTTTGTGAAGTTTTTGGACGGAAAATGGATTCGGTCGAAAATGGATGAATAAAATAAATGCAAAAGAAATTGATATTGTGAAGTTTTTTGAAGAAAAACGGATTCCGTTGAAAATGGATGAATAAAATAAATGCAAAAGTAATTGATTTTGTGAAGTTTTTCGACGAAAATGGATTTCGTCGAAGATTTTTGACGGAAAATGAATTCCGTCGAAAACGGATGAATAAAATAAATTGCAAAAGAAATTCATTTTGTGAAGTTTTTCGAAGGAAAAAGATTTCCGTCGAAAACTGATGAATAAAATAAATGCAAAAGAAATTGATTTTGTGAAGTTTTTCGACGGAAAATGGATTCCGTCGAAGATTTTTGACGGAAAATGAATTTCGTCGAAAATGGATGAATAAAATAAATGCAAAAGAAATGGATTTTGTAAAGGTTTTTGACAGAAAATGGATTCCGTCGAAAATGGATGAATAAAATAAATGCAAAAGAAATTGATATAGTGAAGTTTTTTGACGGGAAACGGATTCCGTCGAAAATGGATGAATAAAATAAATGCAAAAGCAATTGATTTTGTGAAGTTTTTCGATGAAAATGGATTTCGTCGAAGAGTTTTGACGGAAAACGAATTCCGTCGAAAAAGGATGAATAAAATAAATTGCAAAAGAAATTCATTTTGTGAAGTTTTTCGACGGAAAACGAATTCCGTCGAAAACTGATGAATAAAATAAATGCAAAAGAAATTGATTTTGTGAAGTTTTTCGACGGAAAATGGATTCCGTCAAAAACTGATGAATAAAACAAATGCAAAAGAAATTCATTTTGTGAAGTTTTTCGACGAAAATGGATTTCGTCCAATATTTTTGACGGAAAACGAATTTCGTCGAAAATGGATGAATAAAATAAATTCAAAAGAAATTGATTTTGTCAAAGATTTTTGACGGAAAATGGATTCCATCGAAAATGGATGAATAAAATAAATGCAAAATAAATTGATTTTGTGATGTTTTTCGACGGAAAATGGATTCCGTCGAAAACTGATGAATGAAATAAATGCAAAAGAAATTGATTTTGTGAAGTTTTTGGACGGAAAACGGATTCCGTCGAAAATGGATGAATAAAATAAATGCAAAAGAAATTGATTTTGTGAAGTTTTTCGACGAAAATGGATTTCGTCGAAGATCTTTGATGGAAAAAGAATTCTGTCGAAAACGGATGAATAAAATAAATTGCAAAAGAAATTGATTTTGTGAAGTTTTTCGACGGAAAATGAATAAAATAAATGCAAAAGAAATTGATTTTGTGAAGTTTTTCGAAAATTGAAAATTGATTAATAAAATAAATGTAAAAGAAATTGATTTTGTGAAGTTTTTCAACTAAAATGGATTCCGTCGAAGATTTTTGACGGAAAATGGATTCCATCGAAAATGGATGAAAAAGATAAAAGCAAAAGAAATTGATATTGTGAAGTTTTTTGACGGAAATGGATTTCGTCGAAGATGGATGAATAAAATAAATGCAAAAGAAATTGATTTTGTGAAGTTTTTGGACGGAAAACGAATTCCGTCGAAAACTGATGAATAAAATAAATGCAAAACAAATTGATTTTCTGAAGTTTTTCGATGGAAAATGGATTCCATCAAAAATGGTTGAAAAAATAAATGCAAAAGAAATTGATTTTGTGAAGTTTTTGGACGGAAAATGGATTCGGTCGAAAATGGATGAATAAAATAAATGCAACAGAAATTGATATTGTGAAGTTTTTTGACGAAAAACGGATTCCGTCGAAAATGGATGAATAAAATAAATGCAAAAACAATTGATTTTGTGAAGTTTTTCGACGAAAATGGATTTCGTCGAAGAGTTTTGAAAGGAAACAAATTCCGTCGAAAAAGGATGAATAAAATAAATTGCAAAAGAAATTCATTTTGTGAAGGTTTTCGACGGAAAACGAATTCCGTCGAAAACTGATGAATAAAATAAATGCAAAAGAAATTGATTTTGTGAAGTTTTTCGATGGAAAATGGATTCCGTCAAAAACTGATGAATAAAATAAATGCAAAAGAAATTGATTTTGTGAAGTTTTTGGACGGGAAACGAATTCCGTCGAAAACTAATGAATAAAATAAATGCAAAACAAATTGATTTTCTGAAGTTTTTCGATGGAAAATGGATTCCATCAAAAATGGATGAATAAAATAAATGCAAAAGAAATTGATTTTGTGAAGTTTTTCGATGGAAAATGGATTGATGAATAAAATAAATGCAAAAGAAATTGATTTTGTGAAGTTTTTGGACGGGAAACGAATTCCGTCGAAAACTGATGAATAAAATAAATGCAAAACAAATTGATTTTCTGAAGTTTTTCGATGGAAAATGGATTCCATCGAAAATGGATGAATAAAATAAATGCAAAAGTAATTGATTTTGTGAAGTTTTTGGACGGAAAACGAATTCCGTCGAAAACTGATGAATAAAATAAATGCAAAACAAATTGATTTTCTGAAGTTTTTCGATGGAAAATGGATTCCTTCAAAAATGGTTGAAAAAATAAATGCAAAAGAAATTGATTTTGTGAAGTTTTTGGACGGAAAATGGATTCGGTCGAAAATGGATGAATAAAATAAATGCAACAGAAATTGATATTGTGAAGTTTTTCGACGAAAAACGGATTCCGTCGAAAATGGAAGAATAAAATAAATGCAAAAACAATTGATTTTGTGAAGTTTTTCGACGAAAATGGATTTCGTCGAAGAGTTTTGAAAGGAAACAAATTCCGTCGAAAAAGGATGAATAAAATAAATTGCAAAAGAAATTCATTTTGTGAAGGTTTTCGACGGAAAACGAATTCCGTCGACAACTGATGAATAAAATAAATGCAAAAGAAATTGATTTTGTGAAGTTTTTCGATGGAAAATGGATTCCGTCAAAAACTGATGAATAAAATAAATGCAAAAGAAATTGATTTTGTGAAGTTTTTGGACGGGAAACGAATTCCGTCGAAAACTGATGAATAAAATAAATGCAAAACAAATTGATTTTTTGAAGTTTTTCGATGGAAAATGGATTCCATCGAAAATGGATGAATAAAATAAATGCAAAAGAAATTGATTTTGTGAAGTTTTTCGATGGAAAATGGATTCCGTCAAAAACTGATGAATAAAATAAATGCAAAAGAAATTGATTTTGTGAAGTTTTTGGACGGGAAACGAATTCCGTCGAAAACTGATGAATAAAATAAATGCAAAACAAATTGATTTTCTGAAGTTTTTCGATGGAAAATGGATTCCATCGAAAATGGATGAATAAAATAAATGCAAAAGAAATTGATTTTGTGAAGTTTTTCGATGGAAAATGGATTCCATCGAAAATGGATGAATAAAATAAATGCAAAAGAAATTGATTTTGTGAAGTTTTTGGAAGGAAAATGGATTCGGTCGAAAATGGATGAATAAAATAAATGCAAAAGAAATTGATATAGTGAAGTTTTTTGACGGGAAACGGATTCCGTCGAAAATGGATTAATAAAATAAATGCAAAAGCAATTGATTTTGTGAAGTTTTTCGATGAAAATGGATTTCGTCGAAGAGTTTTGACGGAAAACGAATTCCGTCGAAAAAGGATGAATAAAATAAATTGCAAAAGAAATTCATTTTGTGAAGTTTTTCGACGGAAAACGAATTCCGTCGAAAACTGATGAATAAAATAAATGCAAAAGAAATTGATTTTGTGAAGTTTTTCGACGGAAAATGGATTCCGTCAAAAAACTGATGAATAAAACAAATGCAAAAGAAATTCATTTTGTGAAGTTTTTCGACGAAAATGGATTTTTCGACGGAAAAAGAATTTTGTCGAAAACTGATGAATAAAACAAATCCAAAAGAAATTGATTTTGTGAAGTTTTTCGACGGAAAATGGATTCCGTCAAAATCTGATGAATAAAATAAATGCAAAAGAAATTGATTTTGTGAAGTTTTTCGACGGAAAATGGATTCCGTCGAAGATTTTTGACGGATAATGTCTTCCGTCGAAAATGGTTGAATAAAATAAATGCAAAAGAAATTGATTTTGTGAATTTTTTCGACGGAAAATAGTTTCCGTCGAAGATTTTTGACGAAAAATGTATTCTGTCGAAAACGGATTAATAAAATAAATGCAAAAGAAATTGATTTTGGGAAGATTTTTGACGGAAAATGAAATCCGGCGAAAACGGATGAATAAAATAAATGCAAAAGAAATTGATTTTGTGAAGTTTTTCGACGGAAAATGGATTCCGTCGAAGATTTTTGACGGAAAATGAATTCCGTCGAAAATGGATGAATAAAATAAATGCAAAAGAAATTGATTTTATGAAGTTTTTCGACGAAAAATGGATTCTGTCGAAGATTTTAGACGAAAAAAGAATTCCATCGAAAACGGATGACTAAAATAAATACAAAAGAAATTGATTTTGTGAAGTTTTTCGACTAAAAAAGAATTCCGTCGAAAACGGATTAATAAAATAAATACAAAGGAAATTGATTTTATGAAGTTTTTCGACGCAAATTGGATTTCGTCGAAGATTTTTGACGGAAAATGGATTCCGTTGAAAATGGATGAATAAAATAAATGCAAAAGAAATTGATTTTATTAATTTTTCGACGAAAAATGGATTCCGTTGAAGATTTTTGACGAAAAATGTATTCCGTCGAAAACGGATGAATAAAATAAATGCAAAAGAAATTGATTTTGTGAAGTTTTTCGACGGAAAATAGATTCTGTCGAAGATTTTTGACGGAAAATGAATTTCGTTGAAAATGGATGAATAAAATAAATGCAAAAGAAATTGATTTTATGAATTTTTTTGACGAAAAATGGATTCCGTTGAAGATTTTTCTCAAAAAATGTATTTCGTCGAAAACGGATGAATAAAATAAATGCAAAAGAAATTGATTTTGTGAAGATTTTTGACGGAAAATGAATTCCGTCGAAAATGGATGAATAAAATAAATGCAAAAGAAATTGATTTTCTGAAGTTTTTCGACAGAAAATGGATTCCGTCGAAGATTTTGGACGGAAAATGAATTTCGTCGAAAATGGATGAATAAAATAAATGCAAAATAAATTGATTTTGTGAAGTTTTTCGACGGAAAATGGATTCCGTCGAAGATTTTTGACGGAAAATGAATTTCTTCGAAAATGGATGAATAAAATAAATGCAAAAGAAATTGATTTTGAGAATTTTTTCGACGGAAAATAGATTCCGTCGAAGATTTTTGACGGCAAATGAATTCCGTCGAAAATGGATGAATAAAATAAATGCAAAAGAAATTGATTTTATGAAGTTTTTCGACGGAAAATGGATTCCGTCGAAGATTTTTGACGAAAAATATATTCCGTCGAAAACGGATTAATAAAATAAATGAAAAAGAAATTGATTTTGTGAAGATTTTTGACGGAAAATGAATTCCGTCGAAAACGGATGAATAAAATAAATGCAAAAGAAATTTATTTTGTGAAGTTTATCGACGGAAATTGGATTCCGTCGAAGATTTTGGACGGAAAATGATTTTCGTCGAAAATGGATGAATAAAATAAATGCAAAAGAAATTGATATTGTGAAGCTTTTCGACGGAAAATGGATTATGTCGAAGATTTTTGACGGAAAATGAATTCCGTCGAAAATGGTTGAATAAAATA
The DNA here is from genome assembly GCA_032173675.1 of Gastrolobium villosum. NCBI lineage: Eukaryota > Viridiplantae > Streptophyta > Magnoliopsida > Fabales > Fabaceae > Gastrolobium > Gastrolobium villosum. The sequence continues at coordinate 20,113 of JAVKPL010010513.1, read as the reverse complement.
AATGCAAAAGAAATTGATATTGTGAAATTTTTCGATGGAAAACGGATTCCGTCGAAAATGGATGAATAAAATAAATGTAAAAGAAATTGATTTTATGAATTTCTTCGACGAAAAATGGATTCCGTCGAAGTTTTTTGACGGAAAACGAATTCCGTTGAAAACGGATGAATAAAATAAATGCAAAAGAAAATGATTTTGTGAAGTTTTTCGACGGAAAATGGATTCCGTAGAAGATTTTTGACGGAAAATGGATTCCGTAGAAGATTTTTGACGGAAAATGGATTCCGTCGAAAATTTTGGACGGAAAATGAATTCCATCGAAAACGGATGAATAAAATAAATGCAAAAGAAATTGATTTTGTGAAGTTTTTCGACGGAAAATGGATTCCATTAAAGATTTTTGACGGAAAATGAATTCCGTCGAAATTGGATGAATAAAATAAATGCAAAAGAAATTGAGTTTATTAATTTTTCGATGAAAAATGGATTCCGTCGAAGATTTTTGACAGAAAATGAATTCCGTTGAAAATGGATGAATAAAATAAATACAAAAGAAATTGATTTTATTAATTTTTCGACGAAAAATGGATTCCGTTGAAGATTTTTGAAAATAAATTCCATCGAAAATGGATGAATAAAATAAATGCAAAATAAATTGATTTTATGAAGTTTTTAGACGAAAAATGGATGAATTAAATTAATGCAAAAGAATTTTATTTTGTGAAGTTTTTCGACGGAAAATGAATTCCGTCGAAAATGGATGAATAAAATAAATGCAAAAGAAATTGATATTGTGAAATTTTTCGATGGAAAACGGATTCCGTCGAAAATGGATGAATAAAATAAATGTAAAAGAAATTGATTTTGTGAAGTTTTTCGACGGAAAATGGATTCCGTCGAAGATTTTTGACGGAAAATGGATTCCGTCAAAGATTTTTGGCGGAAAATGAATTCTGTCGAAAATGGATGAATAAAATAAATGAAAAAATAATTTTGATTTTATTAATTTTTCGACGAAAAATGTATTCCGTCAAAAACGGATGAATAAAATTAATGCAAACGAAAATGACTTTAAGAAGTTTTTCGACGGAAAATGGATTCCGTCGAAGATTTTTGGACGGAAAATGGATTCCGTCGAAAACGGACGAATAAAATAAATGCAAAAGAAAATGATTTTGTGAAGTTTTTCGAAAAATGGATTCCGTATTTTTGACGGAAAATGGATTCCGTCGAAGATTTTTGATGGAAAATGAATTCCTCGAAAACGGATGAATAAAATAAATGCAAAAGAAATTGATTTTGTGAAGTTTTTCGACGGAAAATGGATTCCGTTAAAGATTTTTGACGGAAAATGAATTCCGTCGAAAATGGATGAATAAAATAAATTCAAAAGAAATTGATTTTATTAATTTTTCGACGAAAAATGTATTCCGTTGAAGATTTTTGACGGAAAATGTATTCCGTCAAAAACGGATGAATAAAATAAATGCAAAAGAAATTGATTTTATTAATTTTTCGACGAAAAATGGATTTCGATGAAGATTTTGGACTAAAAATGTATTCCGTCGAAAATGGATGAATAAAATAAATGTAAAAGAAATTGATTTTGTGAAATTTTTCGACGATAAATGGATTCTGTAGAAGATATTTGACGGAAAATGGATTCCGTCGAAGATTTTTGACGGAAAAAGAATTCAATCGAAAATGGATGAATAAAATAAATGCAAAAGAAAATGATTTTGTGAAGTTTTTCGACGGAAAATGGATTCCGTAGAAGATTTTTGACGGAAAATGGATTCCGTCGAAGATTTTTGACGGAAAATGAATTCCATCGAAAACGGATGAATAAAATAAATGCAAAAGAAATTGATTTTGTGAAGTTTTTCGACGAAAAATGGATTCCGTCGAAGATTTTTTACGAAAAAAGTATTCCGTCGAAAACGGATGACTACAATAAATACAAAAGAAATTGATTTTGTGAAGTTTTTCGACGGAAAAAGAATTTCATCGAAAACGGATTAATAAAATAAATACAAAGGAAATTGATTTTGTAAGTTTTTGGATGGAAAATGGATTCCGTCGAAGATTTTTGACGGAAAATGTATTCTGTCGAAAATGGATGAATTAAATTAATGCAAAAGAAATTTATTTTGTGAAGTTTTTCGACGGAAAATGAATTCCGTCGAAAATGGATGAATAAAATAAATGCAAAAGAAATTGATATTGTGAAATTTTTCGATGGAAAACGGAATCCGTCGAAAATGGATGAATAAAATAAATGTAAAAGAAATTGATTTTATGAATTTTTTTGACGAAAAATGGATTCCGTCGAAGATTTTTGACGGAAAATGAATTCCGTTGAAAATGGATGAATAAAATAAATGCAGAAGAAATTGATTTTATTAATTTTTCGACGAAAAATGGATTCCGTTGAAGATTTTTGACGAAAAATGTATTCCGTAAAAAACGGATGAATAAAATAAATGCAAAAGAAAATGATTTTGTGAAGTTTTTCGACGGAAAATGGATTCCGTAGAAGATTTTTGACGGAAAATGGATTCCGTCGAAGATTTTTGACGGAAAATGAATTCCATCGAAAACGGATGAATAAAATAATTGCAAAAGAAATTGATTTTGTGAAGTTTTTCGACGGAAAACGGATTCCGTTAAAGATTTTTGACGGAAAATGAATTCCGTCGAAAATGGATGAATAAAATAAATGCAGAAGAAATTGATTTTATGAATTTTTTCGACGAAAAATGGATTTCGTCGAAGATTTTTGACGGAAAACGAATTCCGTTGAAAATGGATGAATAAAATAAATGCAGAACAAATTGATTTTGTGAAGTTTTTCAACGGAAAATGGATTCCGTAGAAGATTTTTGACGGAAAATGGATTCCGTCGAAGATTTTTGACGGAAAATGAATTCCATCGAAAACGGATGAATAAAATAAATGCAAAAGAAATTGATTTTGTGAAGTTTTTCGACGGAAAACGGATTCCGTTAAAGATTTTTGACGGAAAATTAATTCCGTCGAAAATGGATGAATAAAATAAATGCAAAAGAAATTGATTTTATTAATTTTTCGACGAAAAATGGATTCCGTTGAAGATTTTTGACGGAAAATGTATTCCGTCAAAAATGGATGAATAAAATAAATGCAAAAGAAAATGATTTTGTGAAGTTTTTCGACGGAAAATGGATTCCTCGAAAATTTTGGACGGAAAATGAATTCCATCGAAAACGGATGAATAAAATAAATGCAAAAGAAATTGATTTTGTGAAGTTTTTCGACGGAAAATAGATTCTGTCGAAGATTTTTGACGGAAAATGAATTTCGTTGAAAATGGATGAATAAAATAAATGCAAAAGAAATTTATTTTATGAAGTTTTTCGACGAAAAATGGATTCCGTTGAAGATTTTTGTCGAAAAATGTATTTCGTCGAAAACGGATGAATAAAATAAATGCAAAAGAAATTGATTTTGTGAAGATTTTTGACGGAAAATGAATTCCGTCAAAAATGGATGAATAAAATAAATGCAAAAGAAATTGATTTTGTGAAGTTTTTCTACGGAAAATGGATTCCGTCGAAGATTTTGGACGGAAAATGAATTCCGTCGAAAATGGATGAATAAAATAAATGCAAAAGAAATTGATTTTATGAAGTTTTTCGACGAAAAATGGATTCCGTCGAAGATTTTTGACGGAAAATGAATTCCGTTGAAAATGGATGAATAAAATAAATGCAAAAGAAATTGATTTTATTAATTTTTCGACGCAAAATGGATTCCGTTGAAGATTTTTGACGAAAAATGTATTCTGTCAAAAACGGATGAATAAAATAAATGCAAAAGAAAATGATTTTGTGAAGTTTTTCGACGGAAAATGGATTCCGTAGAAGATTTTTGATGGAAATTGGATTCCGTCGAAAACGGATGTATAAAATAAATGCAAAAGAAATTGATTTTGTGATGTTTTTGACGGAAAATGGATTCCGTAGAAGATTTTTGACGGAAAATGGATTCCGTCGAAGATTTTTGACGAAAAATGTATTCCGTCGAATACGGATGACTAAAATAGATGCAAAAGAAATTGATTTTGTGAAGTTTTTCGACAGAAAAAGAATTTCGTCGAAAACGGATTAATAAAATAAATGCAAAGAAAATTAATTTTGTAAGTTTTTCGATGGAAAATGGATTCCGTCGAAGATTTTTGACGGAAAATGTATTCCGTCGAAAATGGATGAATTAAATTAATGCAAAAGAAATTTATTTTGTGAAGTTTTTCGACGGAAAATGAATTCCGTCGAAAATGGATGAATAAAATAAATGCAAAAGAAATTGATATTGTGAAATTTTTCGACGGAAAATGGATTCCGTAGAAGATTTTTGACGGAAAATGGATTCCGTCGAAGATTTTTGACGGAAAATGAATTCCATCGAAAACGGATGAATAAAATAAATGCAAAAGAAATTGATTTTGTGAAGTTTTTCGACGAAAAATGGATTCCGTCGAAGATTTTTTACGAAAAAAGTATTCCGTCGAAAATGGATGACTACAATAAATACAAAAGAAATTGATTTTGTGAAGTTTTTCGACGGAAAAAGAATTTCATCGAAAACGGATTAATAAAATAAATACAAAGGAAATTGATTTTGTAAGTTTTTCGATGGAAAATGGATTCCGTCGAAGATTTTTGACGGAAAATGTATTCCGTCGAAAATGGATGAATTAAATTAATGCAAAAGAAATTTATTTTGTGAAGTTTTTCGACAGAAAATGAATTCCGTCGAAAATGGATGAATAAAATAAATGCAAAAGAAATTGATATTGTGAAATTTTTCGATGGAAAACGGATTCCGTCGAAAATGGATGAATAAAATAAATGTAAAAGAAATTGATTTTATGAATTTTTTTGATGAAAAATGAATTCCGTCGAAGATTTTTGACGGAAAATGAATTCTGTTGAAAATGGATGAATAAAATAAATGCAGAAGAAATTGATTTTATTAATTTTTCGACGAAAAATGGATTCCGTTGAAGATTTTTGACGAAAAATGTATTCCGTAAAAAACGGATGAATAAAATAAATGCAAAAGAAAATGATTTTGTGAAGTTTTTCGACGGAAAATGGATTCCGTAGAAGATTTTTGACGGAAAATGGATTTCGTCGAAGATTTTTGACGGAAAATGAATTCCATCAAAAACGGATGAATAAAATAAATGCAAAAGAAATTGATTTTGTGAAGTTTTTCGACGGAAAACGGATTCCGTTAAAGATTTTTGACGGAAAATGAATTCCTTCGAAAATGGATGAATAAAATAAATGCAAAAGAAATTGATTTTATGAATTTTTTCGACGAAAAATGGATTCCGTCGAAGATTTTTGACGGAAAATGAATTCCGTTGAAAATGGATGAATAACATAAATGCAGAAGAAATTGATTTTATTAATTTTTCGACGAAAAATGGATTCCGTTGAAGATTTTTGACGAAAAATGTATTCCGTCAAAAACGGATGAATAAAATAAATGCAAAAGAAAATGATTTTGTGAAGTTTTTCAACGGAAAATGGATTCCGTAGAAGATTTTTGACGGAAAATGGATTCCGTCGAAATGAATTCCATCGAAAACGGGTGAATAAAATAAATGCAAAAGAAATTGATTTTGTGAAGTTTTTCGACGGAAAACGGATTCCGTTAAAGATTTTTGACGGAAAATTAATTCCTTCGAAAATGGATGAATAAAATAAATGCAAAAGAAATTGATTTTATTAATTTTTCGACGAAAAGTGGATTCCGTTGAAGATTTTTGACGAAAAATGTATTCCGTCAAAAATGGATGAATAAAATAAATGCAAAAGAAAATGATTTTGTGAAGTTTTTTGACGGAAAATGGATTCCTCGAAAATTTTGGACGGAGAATGAATTCCATCGAAAACGGATGAATAAAATAAATGCAAAAGAAATTGATTTTGTGAAGTTTTTCGATGGAAAATAGATTCTGTCGAAGATTTTTGACGGAAAATGAATTTCGTTGAAAATGGATGAATAAAATAAATGCAAAAGAAATTGATTTTATGATGTTTTTCGACGAAAAATGGATTCCGTTGAAGATTTTTGTCGAAAAAAGTATTTCGTCGAAAACGGATGAACAAAATAAATGCAAAAGAAATTGATTTTGTGAAGATTTTTGACGGAAAATGAATTCCGTCAAAAATGGATGAATAAAATAAATGCAAAAGAAATTGATTTTGTGAAGTTTTTCTACGGAAAATGGATTCCGTCGAAGATTTTGGACGGAAAATGAATTCTGTCGAAAATGGATGAATAAAATAAATGCAAAAGAAATTGATTTTATGAAGTTTTTCGACGAAAAATGGATTCCGTCGAAGATTTTTGACGGAAAATGAGTTCCGTTGAAAATGGATGAATAAAATAAATGCAAAAGAAATTGATTTTATTAATTTTTCGACGCAAAATGGATTCCGTTGAAGATTTTTGACGAAAAATGTATTCCGTCGAAAATGGATGAATAAAATAAATGCAAAAGAAAATGATTTTGTGAAGTTTTTCGACGGAAAATGGATTCCGTAGAAGATTTTTGATGGAAATTGGATTCCGTCGAATATTTTTGACAGAAAAAGAATTCCATCGAAAACGGATGAATAAAATAAACGCAAAAGAAATTGATTTTGTGAAGTTTTTTGACGGAAAATGGATTCCGTTGAAGATTTTTGACGGAAAATGAATTCCATCGAAAACGGATGAATAAAATAAATGCAAAAGAAATTGATTTTGTGAAGTTTTTCGACAGAAAATGGATTCCGTCGAAGATTTTTGACGAAAAATGAATTCCGTCGAAAATGGATGAATAAAATAAATGCAAATGAAATTGATTTTTTGAAGTTTTTCGACGGAAAATAGATTCCGTCGAAGATTTTTGGCTGAAAATGAATTCCGTCGAAAATGGATGAATAAAATAAATGCAAAAGAAATTGATTTTGTGAAGATTTTTGACGGAAAATGAATTCCGTCGAAAATGGATGAATAAAATAAATGCAAAAGAAATTGATTTTCTGAAGTTTTTCGACGGAAAATGGATTCCGTCGAAGATTTTGGACGGAAAATGAATTCTGTCGAAAATGGATGAATAAAATAAAAGCAAAAGAAATTGATTTTATGAAGTTTTTCGACGAAAAATGGATTCCGTCGAAGATTTTTGATGGAAAATGAATTCCGTTGAAAATGGATGAATAAAATAAATGCAAAAGAAATTGATTTTATTAATTTTTCGATGAAAAATGGATTCCGTTTAAGATTTTTGACGAAAAATGTATTCCGTCGAAAACGGATGAATAAAATAAATGCAAAAGAAATTGATTTTGTGAAGATTTTTGACGGAAAATGAATTCCGTCGAAAATGGATGAATAAAATAAATGCAAAAGAAATTGATTTTCTGAAGTTTTTCGACGGAAAATGGATTCCGTCGAAGATTTTGGACGGAAAATGAATTCTGTCGAAAATGGATGAATAAAATAAATGCAAAAGAAATTGATTTTATGAAGTTTTTCGACGAAAAATGGATTCCGTCGAAGATTTTTGATGGAAAATGAATTCCGTTGAAAATGGATGAATAAAATAAATGCAAAAGAAATTGATTTTATTAATTTTTCGATGAAAAATGGATTCCGTTTAAGATTTTTGACGAAAAATGTATTCCGTCGAAAACGGATGAATAAAATAAATGCAAAAGAAATTGATTTTGTGAAGATTTTTGACGGAAAATGAATTCCGTCGAAAATGGATGAATAAAATAAATGCAAAAGAAATTGATTTTCTGAAGTTTTTCGACGGAAAATGGATTCCGTCGAAGATTTTGGACGGAAAATGAATTCTGTCGAAAATGGATGAATAAAATAAATGCAAAAGAAATTGATTTTGTGAAGTTTTTCGACGGAAAATGGATTCTGTATAAGATTTTTGATGGAAAATGAATTCCGTCGAAAATGGATGAATAAAATAAATGCAAAAGAAATTGATTTTATTAATTTTTCGATGAAAAATGGATTCCATTTAAGATTTTTGACGAAAAATGTATTCCGTCGAAAACGGATGAATAAAATAAATGCAAAAGAAATTGATTTTGTGAAGATTTTTGACGGAAAATGAATTCCGTCGAAAATGGATGAATAAAATAAATGCAAAAGAAATTGATTTTCTGAAGTTTCTCGACGGAAAATGGATTCCGTCGAAGATTTTGGACGGAAAATGAATTCCGTCGAAAATGGATGAATAAAATAAATGCAAAATAAATTTATTTTATGAAGTTTTTCGATGAAAAATGGATTCCGTCGAAGATTTTTGACGAAAAATGTATTCCGTCGAAAATGGATGAATAAAACAAATGCATAAGAAATTGATTTTGTGAAGTTTTTGGACGGAAAAAGAATTTCGTCGAAAACGGATTAATAAAATAAATGCAAAAGAAATTGATTTTGAGAAGTTTTTCGACGGAAAAGGGATTTCGTCGAAGATTTTTGACGGAAAATGAATTCCGTCGAAAATGGATGAATAAAATAAATGCAAAAGAAATTGATTTTGTGAAGTTTTTCGACGGAAAATGGATTCCGTCGAAGATTTTTGACGGAAAATGAATTCCTTCGAAAATGGATGAATAAAATAAAAGCAAAAGAAATTGATTTTATGAAGTTTTTCGACGAAAAATGGATTCCGTCGAAGATTTTTGATGGAAAATGAATTCCGTTGAAAATGGATGAATAAAATAAATGCAAAAGAAATTGATTTTATTAATTTTTCGATGAAAAATGGATTCCGTTTAAGATTTTTGACGAAAAATGTATTCCGTCGAAAACGGATGAATAAAATAAATGCAAAAGAAATTGATTTTGTGAAGATTTTTGACGGAAAATGAATTCCGTCGAAAATGGATGAATAAAATAAATGCAAAAGAAATTGATTTTCTGAAGTTTTTCGACGGAAAATGGATTCCGTCGAAGATTTTGGACGGAAAATGAATTCTGTCGAAAATGGATGAATAAAATAAATGCAAAAGAAATTGATTTTATGAAGTTTTTCGACGAAAAATGGATTCCGTCGAAGATTTTTGATGGAAAATGAATTCCGTTGAAAATGGATGAATAAAATAAATGCAAAAGAAATTGATTTTATTAATTTTTCGATGAAAAATGGATTCCGTTTAAGATTTTTGACGAAAAATGTATTCCGTCGAAAACGGATGAATAAAATAAATGCAAAAGAAATTGATTTTGTGAAGATTTTTGACGGAAAATGAATTCCGTCGAAAATGGATGAATAAAATAAATGCAAAAGAAATTGATTTTCTGAAGTTTCTCGACGGAAAATGGATTCCGTCGAAGATTTTGGACGGAAAATGAATTCCGTCGAAAATGGATGAATAAAATAAATGCAAAATAAATTTATTTTATGAAGTTTTTCGATGAAAAATGGATTCCGTCGAAGATTTTTGACGAAAAATGTATTCCGTCGAAAATGGATGAATAAAACAAATGCATAAGAAATTGATTTTGTGAAGTTTTTGGACGGAAAAAGAATTTCGTCGAAAACGGATTAATAAAATAAATGCAAAAGAAATTGATTTTGAGAAGTTTTTCGACGGAAAAGGGATTTCGTCGAAGATTTTTGACGGAAAATGAATTCCGTCGAAAATGGATGAATAAAATAAATGCAAAAGAAATTGATTTTGTGAAGTTTTTCGACGGAAAATGGATTCCGTCGAAGATTTTTGACGGAAAATGAATTCCTTCGAAAATGGATGAATAAAATAAATGCAAAAGAAATTGATTTTATGAATTTTTTCGACGGAAAATGGATTCCGTCGAAGATTTTTGACGGAAAATGAATTCCGTCGAAAATGGATGAATAAAATAAATGCAAAAGAAATTGATTTTATGAAGTTTTTCGACGAAAAATGGATTCCGTCGAAGATTTTTGACGAAAAATGTATTCCGTCGAAAACGGATTAATAAAATAAATGAAAAAGAAATTGATTTTGTGAAGATTTTTGACGGAAAAAGAATTCCATCGAAAACGGATGAATAAAATAAATGCAAAAGATATCGACGGAAATTGGATTCCGTCAAAGATTTTGGACGGAAAATGATTTTCGTCGAAAATGGATGAATAAAATAAATGCAAAAGAAATTGATTTTATGAAGTTTTTCGACAAAAAATGGATTTCGCCGATGATTTTTGACGAAAAAAGTATTCCGTCGAAAACGGATGACTAAAATAAATACAAAAGAAATTGATTTTGTGAAGTTTTTCGACGGAAAAAGAGTTGTGTTGAAAACGGATTAATAAAATAAATACAAAGGAAATTGATTTTGTAAATTTTTCGACGGAAAATGGATTCCGTCGAAGACTTTTGACGGAAAATGTATTCCGTCGAAAATGGATGAATTAAATTAATGCAAAAGAAATTTATTTTGTGAAGTTTTTCGACGGAAAATGAATTCCGTCGAAAATGGATGAATAAAATAAATGCAAAAGAAATTGATTTTATGAAGTTTTTCGACGAAAAATGGATTCCGTCGAAGATTTTTGACGGAAAATGAGTTCCTTTGAAAATGGATGAATAAAATAAATGCAAAAGAAATTGATTTTGTTAATTTTTCGACGAAAAAAGGATTCCGTTGAAGATTTTTAACGAAAAGTGTATTCCGTCGAAAACGGATGTATAAAATAAATGCAAAAGAAATTGATTTTGTGATGTTTTTGACGGAAAATGGATTCCGTAGAAGATTTTTGACGGAAAATGGATTCCGTCGAAGATTTTTGACGAAAAATGTATTCCGTCGAATACGGATGACTAAAATAGATGCAAAAGAAATTGATTTTGTGAAGTTTTTCGACAGAAAAAGAATTTCGTCGAAAACGGATTAATAAAATAAATGCAAAGAAAATTAATTTTGTAAGTTTTTCGATGGAAAATGGATTCCGTCGAAGATTTTTGACGGAAAATGTATTCCGTCGAAAATGGATGAATTAAATTAATGCAAAAGAAATTTATTTTGTGAAGTTTTTCGACGGAAAATGAATTCCGTCGAAAATGGATGAATAAAATAAATGCAAAAGAAATTGATATTGTGAAATTTTTCGATGGAAAATGCATTCCGTCGAAAATGGATGAATAAAATAAATGCAAAAGAAATTGATTTTATGAATTTTTTCGACGAAAAATGGATTCCGTCGAAGATTTTTGACGGAAAATGAATTCCGTTGAAAATGGATGAATAAAATAAATTCAAAAGAAATTGATTTTATTAATTTTTCGACGAAAAATGGATTCCGTTGAAGATTTTTTCCGAAAAATGTATTCCGTCAAAAACGGATAAATAAAATAAATGCAAAAGAAAATGATTTTGTGAAGTTTTTCGACGGAAAATGGATTCTGTAGAAGATATTTGACGGAAAATGGATTCCGTCGAAGATTTTTGACGGAAAATGAATTCAATCGAAAACGGATGAATAAAATAAATGCAAAAGAAATTGATTTTGTGAAATTTTTCGACAGAAAATGGATTCCGTCGAAGATTTTTGACGGAAAATAAATTCCGTCGAAAATGGATGAATAAAATAAATGCTTAAAGAAATTGATTTTGTGAAGTTTTTCGACGGAAAATGGATTCCGTCGAAGATTTTTGATGGAAAATGAATTCCGTCGAAAATGGATGAATAAAATAAATGCAAAAGAAATTGATTTTCCGAAGTTTTTCAACGGAAAATATATTCCGTCGAAGATTTTTGACGGTAAATGAATTCCGTCGAAAATGGATGAATAAAATAAATGCAAAAGAAATTGATTTTATGAAGATTTTTGACGGAAAATGGATTCCGTCGAAGATTTTGGACGGAAAATGGATTCCGTCGAAAACGGATGAATAAAATAAATGCAAAAGAAATTGATTTTGTGAAGATTTTTGACGGAAAATTGATTCCGTCGGAAATGGATGAATAAAATAAATACAAAAGAAATTGATTTTATTAATTTTTCGACGAAAAATGGATTCCGTTGAAGATTTTTGAAAATGAATTCCGTCGAAAATGGATGAATAAAATAAATGGAAAATTAATTGTTTTTATGAAGTTTTTCGTCGAAAACGGATGACTAAAATAAATACAAAAGAAATTGATTTTGTGAAGTTTTTCTACGGAAAAAGAATTTCATCGAAAACGGATTAATAAAATACACAAAGGAAATTGATTTTGTAAGTTTTTTGACGGAAAATGTATTCCGTCGAAAATGGATGAATTAAATTAATGCAAAAGAAATTTATTTTGTGAAGTTTTTCGACGGAAAATGAATTTCGTCGAAAATGGATGAATAAAATAAATGCAAAAGAAATTGATATTGTGAAATTTTTCAATGGAAAACGGATTCCGTCGAAAATGGATGAATAAAATAAATGTAAAAGAAATTGATTTTATGAATTTTTTCGACGAAAAGTGGATTCCGTCGAAGATTTTTGACGGAAAATGAATTCCGTTGAAAATGGATGAATAAAATAAATGTAAAAGAAATTGATTTTATGAATTTTTTCTACGAAAAATGGATTCCGTCAAAGATTTTTGTCGGAAAATGAATTCCGTTGAAAATGGATGACTAAAATAAATGCAAAAGAAATTGATTTTATTAATTTTTAGACGAAAAATGGATTCCGTTGAAGATTTTTGACGAAAAATGTATTCCGTCAAAAATGGATGAATAAAATAAATGCAAAAGAAAATGATTTTGTGAAGTTTTTCGACGGAAAATGGATTCCGTAGAAGATTTTTGACGGAAAATGGATTCCGTCGAAGATTTTTGATGGAAAATGAATTCCTCGAAAACGGATGAATAAAATAAATGCAAAAGAAATTGATTTTGTGAAGTTTTTCGACGAAAAATGTATTCCGTTGAAGATTTTTGACGGAATATGTATTCCGTCAAAAACGGATGAATAAAATAAATGCAAAAGAAATTGATTTTATTAATTTTTCGACGAAAAATGGATTTCGATGAAGATTTTGGACGAAAAATGTATTCCGTCGAAAATGGATGAATAAAATAAATGCAAAAGAAATTGATTTTGGGAAGTTTTTCGACGAAAAATGGATTCTGTAGAAGATATTTGACGGAAAATGGATTCCATCGAAGATTTTTGACGGAAAATGAATTCCATCGAAAACGGATGAATAAAATAAATGCAAAAGAAAATGATTTTGTGAAGTTTTTCGACGGAAAATGGATTCCGTCGAAGATTTTTGACGGAAAATGGATAGATGAAAAATTCCATCGAAAACGGATGAATAAAATAAATGCAAAAGAAATTGATTTTGTGAAGTTTTTCGACGAAAAATGGATTCCGTCGAAGATTTTTTACGAAAAAAGTATTCCGTCGAAAACGGATGACTACAATAAATACAAAAGAAATTGATTTTGTGAAGTTTTTCGACGGAAAAAGAATTTCATCGAAAACGGATTAATAAAATAAATAAAAAGGAAATTGATTTTGTAAGTTTTTCGAAGGAAAATGGATTCCGTCGAAGATTTTTGACGGAAAATGTATTCCGTCGAAAATGGATGAATTAAATTAATGCAAAAGAAATTTATTTTGTGAAGTTTTTCGACGGAAAATGAATTCCGTCGAAAATGGATGAATAAAATAAATGCAAAAGAAATTGATATCGTGAAATTTTTCGATGGAAAACGGATTCCGTCGAAAATGGATGAATAAAATAAATGTAAAAGAAATTGATTTTATGAATTTTTTCGACGAAAAATGGATTCCGTCGAAGATTTTTGACGGAAAATGAATTCCGTTGAAAATGGATGAATAAAATAAATGCAAAAGAAATTGATTTTATTAATTTTTCGACGAAAAATGGATTCCGTTGAAGATTTTTGACGAAAAATGTATTCCTTCAAAAACGGATGAATAAAATAAATGCAAAAGAAAATGATTTTGTGAAGTTTTTCGACGGAAAATGGATTCCGTATAAGATTTTTTACGGAAAATGGATTCCGTCGAAGATTTTTGATGGAAAATGAATTCCATCGAAAACGGATGAATAAAATAAATGCAAAAGAAATTGATTTTGTGAAGTTTTTCGACGGAAAACGGATTCCGTTAAAGATTTTTGACGGAAAATGAATTCCGTCGAAAATGGATGAATAAAATAAATGCAAAAGAAATTGATTTTATTAATTTTTCGACGAAAATTGGATTCCGTTGAAGATTTTTGACGAAAAATGTATTCCGTAAAAAACGGATGAATAAAATAAATGCAAAAGAAAATGATTTTGTGAAGTTTTTCGACGGAAAATGGATTCCGTAGAAGATTTTTGACGGAAAATGGATTCCGTCGAAAATTTTTGACGGAAAATGAATTCCATCGAAAACGGATGAATAAAATAAATGCAAAAGAAATTGATTTTTTGAAGTTTTTCGACGGAAAATAGATTCGGTCGAAGATTTTTGACGGAAAATGAATTTCGTTGAAAATGGATGAATAAAATAAATGCAAAAGAAATTGATTTTATGAAGTTTTTCGACGAAAAATGGATTCCGTTGAAGATTTTTGTCGAAAAAGGTATTTCGTCGAAAACGGATGAATAAAATAAATGCAAAAGAAATTGATTTTGTGAAGATTTTTGACGGAAAATGAATTCCGTCAAAAATGGATGCATAAAATAAATGCAAAAGAAATTGATTTTGTGAAGTTTTTCGACGGAAAATGGATTTCGTCGAAGATTTTAGACGGAAAATGAATTCCGTCGAAAATGGATGAATAAAATAAATGCAAAAGAAATTGATTTTATGAAGTTTTTCGACGAAAAATGGATTCCGTCGAAGATTTTTGACGGAAAATGAATTCCGTTGTAAATGGATGATTAAAATAAATGCAAAAGAAATTGATTTTATTAATTTTTCGACGAAAAATGGATTCCGTTGAAGATTTTTGACGAAAAATGTATTCCGTCGAAAACGGATGAATAAAATAAATGCAAAAGAAAATGATTTTGTGAAGTTTTTCGACGGAAAATGGATTCCGTAGAAGATTTTTGATGGAAATTGGATTCCGTCGAAGATTTTTGACTGAAAATGAATTCCATCGAAAACGGATGAATAAAATAAACGCAAAAGAAATTGATTTTGTGAAGTTTTTCGACGGAAAATGGATTCCGTTGAAGATTTTTGACGGAAAATGAATTCTGTCGAAAATGGATGAATAAAATAAATGCAAAAGAAATTGATTTTGTGAAGTTTTTCGACGGAAAATGGATTCCGTCGAAGATTTTTGACGAAAAATGAATTCCGTCGAAAATGGATGAATAAAATAAATGCAAATGAAATTGATTTTTTGAAGTTTTTCGACGGAAAATAGATTCCGTCGAAGATTTTTGGCGGAAAATGAATTCCGTCGAAAATGGATGAATAAAATAAATGCAAAAGAAATTGATTTTATGAAGTTTTTCGACGAAAAATGGATTCCGTTGAAGATTTTTGACGCAAAATGTATTCCGTCGAAAATGGATAAATAAAATAAATGCAAAAGAAATTGATTTTGTGAAGATTTTTGACGGAAAATGAATTCCGTCGAAAATGGATGAATAAAATAAATGCAAAAGAAATTGATTTTCTGAAGTTTTTCAACGAAAAATGGATTCTGTAGAAGATATTTGACGGAAAATGGATTCCATCGAAGATTTTTGACGGAAAATGAATTCCATCGAAAACGGATGAATAAAATAAATGCAAAAGAAATTGATTTTGTGAAGTTTTTCGACGGAAAATGGATTCCGTCGAAGATTTTTGACGGAAAATGAATTCCGTCGAAAATGGATGAATAAAATAAATGCAAAAGAAATTGATTTTATGAAGTTTTTCTACGAAAAATGGATTCCGTCAAAGATTTTTGTCGGAAAATGAATTCCGTTGAAAATGGATGAATAAAATAAATGCAAAATAAACTGATGAGGATGATGAACCAAGTAACTACGAGGAGGCGGTCAAAGATGTTGACTCCTCAAAATGGATTCCGTTGAAGATTTTTGACGAAAAATGTATTCCGTCGAAAACGGATGAATAAAATAAATGCAAAAGAAAATGATTTTGTGAAGTTTTTCGACGGAAAATGGATTCCGTAGAAGATTTTTGACGGAAAATGGATTCCGTCGAAGATTTTTGATGGAAAATGAATTCCTCGAAAACGGATGAATAAAATAAATGCAAAAGAAATTGATTTTGTGAAGTTTTTCGATGGAAAATGGATTCCGTGAAAGATTTTTGACGGAAAATGAATTCCGTCGAAAATGGATGAATAAAATAAATGCAAAAGAAATTGATTTTATTAATTTTTCGACGAAAAATGTATTCCGTTGAAGATTTTGGACGGAATATGTATTCCGTCAAAAACGGATGAATAAAATAAATGCAAAAGAAATTGTTTTTATTAATTTTTCGACGAAAAATGGATTTCGATGAAGATTTTGGACGAAAAATGTATTCCGTCGAAAATGGATGAATAAAATAAATGCAAAAGAAATTGATTTTGTGAAGTTTTTCGATGAAAAATGGATTCTGTAGAAGATATTTGACGGAAAATGGATTCCATCGAAGATTTTTGACGGAAAATGAATTCCATCGAAAACGGATGAATAAAATAAATGCAAAAGAAAATGATTTTGTGAAGTTTTTCGACGGAAAATGGATTCCGTAGAAGATTTTTGACGGAAAATGGATTCCGTCTAAGATTTTTGACGGAAAATGAATTCCATCGAAAACGGATGAATAAAATAAATGCAAAAGAAATTGATTTTGTGAAGTTTTTCGATGAAAAATGGATTCCGTCGAAGATTTTTTACGAAAAAAGTATTCCGTCGAAAACGGATGACTACAATAATTACAAAAGAAATTGATTTTGTGAAGTTTTTCGATGGAAAAAGAATTTCATCGAAAACGGATTAATAAAATAAATAAAAAGGAAATTGATTTTGTAAGTTTTTCGAAGGAAAATGGATTCCGTCGAAGATTTTTGACGGAAAATGTATTCCGTCGAAAATGGATGAATTAAATTAATTCAAAAGAAATTTATTTTGTGAAGTTTTTCGACGGAAAATGAATTCCGTCGAAAATGGATGAATAAAATAAATGCAAAAGAAATTGATTTTATTAATTTTTCGACGCAAAATGGATTCCGTCGAAGATTTTTGACGGAAAATGAATTCCGTTGAAAATGGATGAATAAAATAAATGCAAAAGAAATTGATTTTATTAATTTTTCGACGAAAAATGGATTCCGTTGAAGATTTTTGACGAAAAATGTATTCCGTCGAAAACGGATGAATAAAATAAATGCAAAAGAAATGATTTTGTGAAGTTTTTCCACGGAAAATGGATTCCGTAGAAGATTTTTGACGGAAAATGGATTCCGTCGAAGATTTTTGACGGAAAATGAATTCCATCGAAAACGGATGAATAAAATAAATGCAAAAGAAATTGATTTTGTGAAGTTTTTCGACGGAAAATGGATTCCGTCGAAGATTTTTGAAAATGAATTCCGTCGAAAATGGATGAATAAAATAAATGCAAAATAAATTGATTTTCTGAAGTTTTTCGACGAAAAATAGATTCCGTCGAAGATTTTTTACGAAAAAAGTATTCCGTCTAAAACGGATGACTAAAATAAATACAAAAGAAATTGATTTTGTGAAGTTTTTCGACTGAAAAAAAATTTCATCGAAAACGGATTAATAAAATAAATACAAAGGAAATTGATTTTATAAGTTTTTTGACGGAAAATGGATTCCGTCGAAGATTTTTGACGGAAAATGAATTCCATCGAAAACGGATGAATAAAATAAATGCAAAAGAAATTGATTTTGTGAAGTTTTTCGACGGAAAATGGATTCCGTCGAAGATTTTTGACGAAAAATGAATTTCGTCGAAAATGGATGAATAAAATAAATGAAAAAGAAATTGATTTTTTGAAGTTTTTCGACGGAAAATAGATTCCGTCGAAGATTTTTGGCGGAAAATGAATTCCGTCGAAAATGGATGAATAAAATAAATGCAAAAGAAATTGATTTTATGAAGTTTTTCGACGAAAAATGGATTCCGTTGAAGATTTTTGACGAAAAATGTATTCCGTCGAAAACGGATGAATAAAATAAATGCAAAAGAAAATGATTTTGTGAAGTTTTTCGACGGAAAATGTATTCAGTAGAAGATTTTTGACGGAAAATGGATTCCGTCGAAGATTTTTGACGGAAAATGAATTCCATCGAAAACGGATGAATAAAATAAATGCAAAAGAAATTGATTTTGTGAAGTTTTTCGACGGAAAATGGATTCCGTTGAAGATTTTTGACGGAAAATGAATTCCGTCGAAAATGGATGAATAAAATAAATGCAAAAGAAATTGATTTTATTAATTTTTCGACGCAAAATGGATTTCGTCGAAGATTTTTGACGGAAAATGAATTCCGTTGAAAATGGATGAAGAAAATAAATGCAAAAGAAATTGATTTTATTAATTTTTCGATGAAAAATGGATTCCGTTGAAGATTTTGGACGAAAAATGTATTCCGTCGAAAACGGATGAATAAAATAAATGCAAAAGAAAATGATTTTGTGAAGTTTTTCGACGGAAAATGTATTCCGTAGAAGATTTTTGACGGAAAATGGATTCCGTCGAAGATTTTTGACGGAAAATGAATTCCATCGAAAACGGATGAATAAAATAAATGCAAAAGAAATTGATTTTGTGAAGTTTTTCGACGGAAAATGGATTCCGTTGAAGATTTTTGACGGAAAATGAATTCCGTCGAAAATGGATGAATAAAATAAATGCAAAAGAAATTGATTTTATTAATTTTTCGACGCAAAATGGATTCCGTCGAATATTTTTGACGGAAAATGAATTCCGTTGAAAATGGATGAATAAAATAAATGCAAAAGAAATTGATTTTATTAATTTTTCGACAAAAAATGGATTCCGTTGAAGATTTTTGACGAAAAATGTATTCCGTCGAAAACGGATGAATAAAATAAATGCAAAAGAAATGATTTTGTGAAGTTTTTCCACGGAAAATGGATTCCGTAGAAGATTTTTGACGGAAAATGGATTCCGTCGAAGATTTTTGAAGGAAAATGAATTCCATCGAAAACGGATGAATAAAATAAATGCAAAAGAAATTGATTTTGTGAAGTTTTTCGACGGAAAATGGATTCCGTCGAAGATTTTTGACGGAAAATGAATTCCGTCGGAAATGGATGAATAAAATAAATGCAAAAGAAATTGATTTTTTGAAGTTTTTCGACGGAAAATAGATTTCGTCGAAGATTTTTGGCGGAAAATGAATTCCGTCGAAAATGGATGAATAAAATAAAAGCAAAAAAGAAATTGATTTTATGAAGTTTTTCGACGCAAAATGGATTCCGTTGAAGATTTTTGACGAAAAATGTATTCCGTCGAAAACGGATGAATAAAATAAATGCAAAAGAAAATGATTTTGTGAAGTTTTTCGACGGAAAATGGATTCCGTAGAAGATTTTTGATTGAAAATGGATTCCGTCGAAGATTTTTGACGAAAAATGAATTCCGTCGAAAATGGATGAATAAAATAAATGCAAAAGAAATTGATTTTTTGAAGTTTTTCGACGGAAAATAGATTCCGTCGAAGATTTTTGGCGGAAAATGAATTCCGTCGAAAATGGATGAATAAAATAAATGCAAAAGAAATTGATTTTATGAAGTTTTTCGACGAAAAATGGATTCCGTTGAAGATTTTTGACGAAAAATGTATTCCGTCGAAAACGGATGAATAAAATAAATGCAAAAGAAAATGATTTTGTGAAGTTTTTCGACGGAAAATGTATTCAGTAGAAGAGTTTTGACGGAAAATGGATTCCGTCGAAGATTTTTGACGGAAAATGAATTCCGTCGAAAACGGATGAATAAAATAAATGCAAAAGAAATTGATTTTGTGAAGTTTTTCGACGGAAAATGGATTCCGTTGAAGATTTTTGACGGAAAATGAATTCCGTCGAAATGGATGAA